>BOPP01000015.1:9485918-9510454 GCA_017312745.1 Gryllus bimaculatus | reverse complement strand
TGTAAACCCAAACAGTCAATCATTTGCTTGAGGAATTAGTTCAAGGGTAATCTGCTCAAGTATTTCCGAATTCGAGCATTTATCCCATACTCACTTTCTTGTGTAAAGAGTTGGTACAAAGGAAGAAAATCGGAAAAAAGTATGCTAAACATTTCATGAAGGAGGCAAAGCATCCAATGGTCTTCTTTTCCTTCTCTTGCTAACCCACTTCTGCCATCTCAGCCTCTTCTTCCTCCTCCTCTTTTTCCTCTGGGAACAAAATATACGAAGTCTTGCAAGAGTGAGAATGGATAAAACTATATTTCATTTAAGAATTATTCCTAATGTAGCATTTTATTTCCAATGCATTAATGGCTTTGAAAATAGTACTATTCGTCGTCCTTCAGACTGTATTTTCTCAATTCTTAAATGGTTTTTAAACATGTGATGCAATATGGACATAAATCATTCGTACAAAAGGTTTGTATTGCAGTGTAAATCAAGTCCACTATCATTCATTTCATTAAAAGCCAAGTTATTATTTTCTTCCAAAAATTTTGAGTACAAACATTCACTTCAAATTCATTCTCCAACCAACGCAAAATATTTCTGTAAATGGCAAAACTTCACAATTTCTACTTCATTACCTTTGATACTCAAAATAAATCTTCAGGTCATAATTACGATAAAAACTGTATCAGCAATCTTTTATGATTTCTCATATGCTGAATGTTTACCTTTCCAATGCAGTACAAAATTAACCCTTTGTTCACAATAAAATAATGAACAAGATAGTATTTAGCTCACAATGCAAGTTCTTCAAATTTTACAGAAATTGACGAAGTTCTTAAATTATATTGTCTTCCTCTCTGACCATCTATCCCTTACACTGCTATCCTGTTCTCCTCAGCATCGCCCTGTGTCACACGGCCAGCAAACATCACCATAAAATGAGAATTTCTAATCAGATCAATCTTTGCGAGATGACAATGCTTAATAATGTGTTACACCAATCATGGAAGCAGCTAAAATGAAATTATTCAGAAATTTTCCACAAATTTCTCTACAGAATTTAATTAAATTGGAAAGAAGTATTTTTTATTCAAGATCACCAAACCTATAACAAATTACCACCATTCTTGCTTCTACGTAAATATTTTGTTGAGAGCCAACCTACTGCATTACACCTGCTGGCCTTAGCTTATACCAGCTAGCTAGCTTATACCTGCATACTGCATTGAAAACATGTTAGCAACTGTAATCAAAATAGGTACAATGTAAACTTAGTGACAATTTTGTCTCTCACAATATTAAGTTGAAAAGAATTTAAATTTTATAAAATGGGACAATAATTTTAAAAAATTCGTTACTTGAGTTCATACTAAACAGTATAGAGTAAATTATTTTTGAGGGGGATGGTATTCAATTTCCAAGGGAAGGGGTATTTCTACCTCTCTTTCGTGCTAACCCCTGAATTCAACTCTGACTATGCACAATGAACAAAACGTATGAACACCAAAGTGTTTGAGCACGATTTGAAATATTTGTAAGCAGTGCATTGTAACGTCGTGGCACTTTGACAACGGTTCGTCTAAGGCGAACGGCCGGCGAAGGGAACGGTACTCTAGACGTCGGGTGCCGCCCGCCGGGGGCGTGTTCTTGGAATGCGGGGGCAGCTAGCTAAGGAGATGACAGCTGGCGGCGGAGCCCATTTGCAACCGGACCCAAAACTCGGAGACGTCGCCCGCGGGTCGACTGCGTGGGAGATCGGTCACGTGGTTTCTAGCACCTGAAGCTAGCGAAGGTGGATTTCGATTGCGAGGCGCGTGAGGGGAGAATCGTGGCTTTCGAGTGTGGCTTTCGCCACGGGACTGGAGGCCACGGGCGGCGCGAAGATAGAGCACGCTGCGGCTATCATACTGAGGCGGCTTGCCTCAGGGATTTGCAGTGCTGTGGAGGGCAGCGGGAGTTTCCAGGAGAACGTAAATATTGTAAGCAATTTAAATAAATCTGTATAAAAAAACTCTGTGGTAGTGTTTAACTCGCATCACGACGTCTCAATATCAATAGGGCCAGCTCTACGACAGAATATACACATGGAAATCATTTCCTCCATACTTCTTGAAGTTCAACATTCTCTTCCTTGAAAAAAGATACTGCTGGATGTGCCTCTTCATTCTTTTAGACTATTCTCTGGCCAAAATTGTATTAAACAATCAAAGTATTGTGTAGAATAAAGCAAAACCCAGAAAAAAAAATATTATTACATCTTTCTAAATTTATATTGTATTTTAAATCATTTTGAAAAATGATGTTACCTCGTTGTTACAGCCAACAGAAGACAAATAAAATCTTGCTGTAGCAGCAACAAATAAAATTGCTCATTACCGTCTTGAAGTGATTCTACACAGCCTAGCTCTTTCAGGAATGCACTATATAAAAGAAGTGTCTGTCCTCAAACTTCTATTGAATTATTTTTAATCATTCCAGTTTTATTGAGCAATGGAAGCAAAATAACCTAACAAAAATATAAATGAAGAAGAAACTTTTTCTAGCAGAACCACACTGGAAAACAAACAAGCCTCCCCACTAATAAACATTGGTTCATAAACTAACAATCAGGAAATTAATATCAATCGCAGGAACATGAGAAAAATTGGAAAATTGTACTAGTATTAACATCAGCCTAACAGTCTAGAAACGTTTTGTTAAAAATAATTAGTTACACTAAGAATGACAATAACAATCAGTATACAGTAAAAACCATTTAAAAACATAAGTCAGATGAGATGGATGTCCTATGGTTCAAGACCCAGCAGTAGTATATTTTCGAAACTAGCTGGATGGCTAGGTCAGATTCAGCTGCTGTCTGGAGTAGAATTTTAGAGGCCTACTGCTCAAGTTGGTAGTTTCCCGTGGTTTCTTTCTCAATCCAAAGTGCCTAAATACTACCTTAACAAACAGCGACGCTTCCCACACAATCTTTTCTTCCTTATCCTTTCCCTCGTCTCCCCTTACACACACTTACACTTATATGCACTGTACACTATCATTCATGTTGGAACATTAGAGCATATCTTGCCTCGTGCAGCTTCCCACTGGGAGAAATCTGGAGAAAAACACCCGGGGAAAATCCTGCAACCCGACATGTAGGTCATCACTGGATCCCAGCAAGGGAGGAACACTGCTACCTCCTGACTGTTAGCTACTCTACACTCGTGGAACTAATATCTAATGAACTATATGTAGTTCATGTGTCTACAAAACACGAAATACTCACCCAAATACACAAAGTAGGCCACATACAAAGGAAATTATCTGGTGTACATTGATCTTGCTGACAACTAGAGCCGGACAAAATTGCCACATACAAAGAAAATTATCTGGTGTACATTGATCTTGCTGACAACTCGAGCCAGACAAAATGTATTACATTATCACTTGTTCTCACTGGCTTGCTTTTGTAGTTCTCAAGGGCACGCACACTCCTTATCTGCATGTGAAATCTGTAGTTAGGACTTTGTCAAGGATTGGAACTGTCAGTACCACTCATTCTCGACTGTTCTTTGCAGAATTGGAAAAATTCAAGAACTGTGTTCATAGAAGTACTCTCACTACATGGCTGCCCCAATGCCTAATGTGGGTTGTTTTTATGGTAAATGGAGGTTCAACAATATATCTCGTAAGAACACTAAATCAAGAGGCCACTCTGTGATTACAGAAGTATACCCAATACTCACCTGTTTGCGAGCCACTTGTCTGGGTGGTTTTGCAATGCTATCAACATAAGCCAATTTTGTTTGACGAACTGGCAATGACTTTTCCATTGCTTTCTGAATGTTGATGGTGAGGGCTTTAAGTTTGGCTTCACTTTCTTCAGTACATCTCTGCACAAAATAAAACCTAAATAAATCTCTCACTTTAATCTACTTACTCAAACTTAATTCATATTAGTTCAATTTTAATGATCACTTTCATTTCAAAACACACAGAACATACACACATTTATGTTTATTCAATACATTCCACATTAATACACACATCACCAACACCACCGCATATTAGCTATATATATATATAACTAACTCATAATATATATATATATACTATATATATATATATATATATAATACTTATATATACTACACTATATGCCTTCACTCATGTTATAATATTATAACATATATATATCCTAAGATTTCAACATTCAATTTACACATTATGCAATTAACCTAAACATCACTTTTCACAAAGGATTACATAAAAGTAATTTTCAATGAGAGAAAATAATTAATCAATTAGAAAGGGTAGAACAAAAATTCTTTCTTCTGGTTGCATTTAGACTGGGAAAACCTGAACCCTTATCAACCACACCTACCAAGATTTTGTGTGTGTGTGTGTGTGTGGGGGGGGGGGTATGTGTTTATACAAGGAGCCAAGTAGTTGTTCCTTTCTGCAAATAATGGATCCCAGAGGGGTAGGGGGGGGCTAAAGGAAATATACCCTTCCCCAATCCCATTATGCGATAAGCAAAAGATAGGAGAAAATATTTGTTCGTTTTCAATCGAGTTAGAAATGGACACTACAAAGCACAAATAACCTAGTGTTGAAATTACTTCTGCTTCATAAACATTGGCTCATCTTTTATTCTGAGAACATGGTTTCCAAGTAGCGCGAGGAGATTGCGCCAAGGCCTGGAGGTCATAGAAGCACATTAAAAGTACACTACTTTGAAAGAAAAGTGATTGCAGTAACATATATGGCAAACTCGCATCAAAATATGTAAAATGAAAATGGCTCCATTTTATTTAGTTTGTTTTGAACATTCTAAAAAATATTACTGAATGTAGATATCTGATTTCCGTAAAAATATGTATTAACAGAAAAATTCATTTCCTAGTTATAACTTAACTACTCATATTTTCAACTAGTCAACATGACATCATTTAGCTCTAAATTGAAGGGATAAATTGCACTGAGAAAGAAATTTTTTATAATTGGAAAAGAAGGACAGGTTCGAAAACAAATTTTAACTTTGCAATTTTCAAAATTTCAAAGGTTCCATTGAAAATAGGAATTATGCATATTCTAAATGCACTTTCTATTCAAGCACAAAATTTGCAGCAATTTTTTAGAAAATTTTGCAAACGTAAGGAGCTTGACGTAAAATACTCCCCAAATACTAAAATTGAACTTCATAAATTGAAAAGGAAACTGAAAAATGGGAAGGGTGGCTATTCAAGAGAGATTAGTGAAGTTTTTACTGGTTCAGACAGCATGAAGGGCTCATGCACACCAATGGGCATGGTGAGACATACTGTAGGCACCGAAACAAAGAGAAATTAGTGGAGCTACAACACCTCGTACTTTCTTGCATTATTTGTAACTTTTGCAATTTTTGAAAATCAAGAAAGTTAAATGGAAATGACATCTACACCCTTTTTTAAACATCCTTTGTTCTCTCTTAAGAAAAAACATTAAAAAAATTGGAGACGATTCCAAAAGAAAAGAATTCCCAGAAAAAGTTTGTTCAGAAATTGCCTTTACTTCATGCAAAAATTACATGAAAACTTCTCATTATTTCAAAAAATTGTTCATAGACTTATTTCAATCTTTAATTTTTAGAACAGTTATCATTGGGGAAAAAACTCAGCTTTGTATACATTCTTTAAGTCTCTGAATTTTAGGTCAAGTGAATAGTCTCCACCACATCTCCTATTTTCTCCATCTATAATTGGGGTGCCTATGCACGGTCTTATAGTTTCCACCATATCTCCTATTTTCCTCCTATGTCCTACAGTCAAAAGAGACATCTCATGATACCTTTCTTCCAATGACAATTGACAATGTTTTCTTGGGATTTTTGTGAGACATCTCTGCACATTTTCTAAATAGAAAATGTATTTCTGACCATGTGGCGACATTTGCATAGTACATTTTCACATTTCAGCACAGGCCTTACATATGCAGAATGGATTTTCTTTATTACAAGCAGTGTCAATGTGGAAAAAGTTTTTCTAACTCATAGTGTTGGTCTGTTTAGTGACTGAGGCAACTTGTCTCTCCCATTTCAAATCATGGAATATAACAATTCCAAAATTGTTCTGTTGCAATGTTGTGCAAAGGACATGATTTCAAATGATGTAACTGTACTGTGAATTATTCCTTCTAAGATGACTGCTAATGACAATGTAGCCATGTTTCCGACCACTCATTTACTATTAGAATGTAGTGCCTAGTAGTGTTTTCTGGTGGTAGCAAAAAACTTGGTGATATCAGCATAACTATTCCAGTCAGAAGACAGTCCATCTCCAATTTTGCTCACATTTAGAATGAATAGTAGCATTTCTCTAATCCTTGAGAAACTCAACACAAGAAACTTACACTAGTAAGCTGCCTTAGTGATGGTCAATGCTCACTTGAAAAGTTTGCCAGAAAGGTATTCTCAGATCCATTCGAGCAATATCCCTGGTATTCTGAAGGATTTCAGCTTGTGAAGTAGTTGGATGTGTGGGACTTTGTCAAATGCTTTTGCTTATTCTAGGTATATTATGCCGATGGGTTGACCTTCATCCAAGGCTTTAGTCCAAACATCCAAAGAGCCCATCAAATGCAGTGTGTTGATCTTCCAGTAACAAAATAGCAACAATAGTTTCCCACAACAAGAATTATTTCTTTGTGCAGAGTAACAAAACTTCTGGACAATCCCTCTCCATGACTTTTCCTGCTGTGCTAGAGAGAGATAAAGGTCTGTAATTTGTGGCTTTCTGTTTACCACCGTTCTTAAAAATGGGTGCAAAAGTTGCTTTTTTCCATAAAAATAATAAGTTTCATGATTTCCTGAAGATACTGTTCAACAGAGGTGTCATTTGAATTAAACAATGCTTGACGTATAAAGTTGGAATATCATCAGGACATACTGAGGTGTCACACAATCCATGCATTGCAACCCTTGCAATTCCATCATCTGAAAAACCCTGATCCTCAAGAGTTTCAGTGCCTCTGTCTTCCAGAGTTGTGAGTTGATCAACAGATTCCGACGTACAGACCTCTTTAAATGAATAAGCAAAGCATTCTTCAATTTCAAATGGAACAGTTAACATTGCTCTCCCAACTTCATCTTAGATCACCCAGTTTTACAGGCTGTTTGTTTTCACGTATAAGAGTCTTTTTCTATTTCATGAATCTTCCACTCTCTAAGACAATTTGTTCTCCATCAATTTGATCGTATTTCACTTATTAGTCTGTTGAAGATAGCCCTGTAAGCCATAAGCTCCTGTGCACGAGTGTGCACTTCAAATATGTATTTTGTTTAGTTTTGATTTGGATCGGTCTCTTGATTTGGAGGTTGATTCAAGCTTTATCTTGACTTCTCTCATGGCTGGCTTTATGTGAGTGCAATTTTAAAAGTTTTTGCTTCACAAAATCTTTAAATTCAATTTTCAGGTCATCACTCTAAAACACATCCAGTGTACTATTAAATAATTCATGTTCAGCCTGTCCATACAATTGAAGGGACAATGGGATCTCCAAGAATTAGAGCAGGTGTTCATAATTCACAGACTGCATCGATTTTGTCAGAGTTAAAGATCTGATTGCCTAGGCCTGGTATCTAATGTTAATCGCCTACAAATTCCCGCAATGACTGAATTGCACCACAGTCTGATCTAAAGTAGTTCCACTTCAATGGGTTGTTTTTTTTTCATAGTTGTCTCAACAATAAATACAGCCTGATGGTCTGTGACAATGACCAAGTGGTCACTTATGTCAATATTTGCTCTCAGGGTAAGAGGGGTAAGAAAATTACCATTAATTAGCACCAGGACTCGTGTAGCTTGTGTTTGATTTATTCTAAACTGAGTGGTTCACAAATAATCAGGGTAAGATTGGATTTAAAAAAATGTTGCAAAAACTCTCTGAACTTCAGAATTTAGGGTTGCACCATTTTCTGTCCATACAATTGAAGGGACAATGGGATCTCCAAGAATTAGAGCAGGTGTTCATAATTCACAGACTGCATCGATTTTGTCAGAGTTAAAGATCTGATTGCCTAGGCCTGATATCTAATGTTAATCGCCTACAAATTCCTGCAATCAAAATTTGCATGTTTGCAATTTTAATTGCAGCCTCAGCGTTTCTACTTTATGGTCATTATGTTCATGAATCTCAGTGACTCTTGAAATCGCTTTACCCAATCATATTCCTCATGTACATAATAACTCCACCTGTATGTCTAAACAACTCCTGTGGTTACTTGAGAAATTAGAAAGGGGCATCAGTGAATCAGGAATATTATAATTTGGCCACGATTCTGTAATTATTATTATGTCTGGATTCGCTGTTTAATTCTAAGAGAAACTGAACAAATTTTAGGGGGTGGAGAAAACATGTTTGTAAAGACCAATTTAGGATTTATTTCCTTTATGCTTGTTACTGCTTTTTGCCATTTTTCTTGCCCTTGCCAATGATGATTCAAGTTCCTTTGGTCTCTGTTAGCTATTCGAACACATCACATATTCTTGCCTGCTGCCATTATCGCCACCCAAAGAATTTTTTTTTACATTTTCTTCATTTTTCTGTTTTCTAATTGTAGTCTGGAAATATTATTATTAATAAACAGTAAAACTTCGTTCAAAATATTAATTTTCATTGAAAAATTTGGAGTTGTTTTAGAAACTAGCATGTAAGCGCTACTGTAAATTCCAAATTTGAATCTCTTTTTCACAGAAAATATTTAGAGTTTTCGAACAACTTAATTTGAAGTAATTTTAACTACTTTAACTCACAAGTACAATACTGTTTACAAGTTGCTGGAAATATGCAGATCATCCGCATGAAAGATCTTTCAAAAAATTTACATTTGTGCATCTTTATAAAAAAAAAAAAAAAATACACTGAAATTAACTTTACATCATTTTAAAGAGTGCAATTACCACTAGCCATTCGAAATGTTTAAAGAAAAAAATTGGAGCTGTTTTTGAAAAAATTGTGTTTGCAAATTTCTGAAAATGCGGAGATTTGAGCTAGTTTTCACAGAAAACAGAGTTTTTGAGAAACTTTATCTGACATTATTTAAAGCACATATACTTATAAATACAATAATGTGAACAAATTGCCACTAATACAAATATTAACATGAGAGATAAGTAAAATAATTACATTTTTATGATTTTTGAAAAAGAAAAAAAGAATAGAGCAATCTGGCTTTTATGTCATCTTATAGAGTTCATTTAGCTCTATCCATACCAAAAGTTTAAAGGAAAACTTGGGGGCCAATTTTGAGAAATTTTTGTTTTTGTAATTTTTTAAAATTGCACATATTGCATGCAACATTGTGTGAAAACTATTGAAAGTTTCAAAAACATTTACACAACTTACTGTGGAGAAGAAATTGTATTTGAAGGAAAAAGTTCTATATTTCATTTTGCAGTTGTAAGATGACACCAAAAACAATTCATACTGTTAACCGTAAAAATCGGCCATGTTTGTATGTGTATATTACTCTATTCTTACAAAAATTTAAACAAAAAATTCAGAGCGGTTTTTTGAGAATATTTCGAAAATGTTCAGGGGGGCTTGATGTAAAATACCTCCAAATTTTATACATTTTTTTTTCAAAATCTCAAAGATTCAACTCAAGCCACATCGACAGGGGTTTCTGCAATTTTGAAAAAATCCTAAGCAAGGTTTAGGCCTTATTAGAGATCACAGACACCAGATGGACAGACGGTTTGTGAAAAATAAGAACACTTTTCTGGTATCAGAGGATCCCTACATGTGTATTTTCATCAAAATCGCTAATTCGATTTTCGGTAGCATTACATAACTTTCCCCATACTATGAATATTTCGTATGTATATGGGAAACTAAAAGTTAATATTCTATAATAATGTACTAGTGTTTCTATTGTCCTGATTAGAGTTCAAGAAGGTTCATGTCACAAGAAAACTTTCCCTGTTAACTAAAATATTATTCCTTGGATCAATAACATGGCACTAAACAAAGTGGGTGTTCTCATTTCAGGAGTTTGAAGGTAATATAGTATGAGAAGACACAAAATGTAACTGCTGCAGAGCAATGAATAATTGTAACTATATCACAACCGTTCTTTCTTAATACGATTTAAGATTTATCTAATAAGTACTACATCCACTGAGGATGACAGAACATTATCAATAGCAACATATTTAACAAATGGGATTTATGATGATTTTCCAGTGTTTTCTTTTTTATGTTTTCCTGTTAAATTCACATTTGTAGTAGTAATTTCACACTACTAAAAGAAATTATTAAAGCTACCCTGATAATAATTGGTCAGCTTTCTGATTTTGCCCTGACCCAGTACAAATTAAACATATTTTCTCACCCAATAAAAACCGTGTAAAATAGTTATGATAAAAGTGGTTAAAGTAACCTCTTATTTTGCGAGTAGGAGGGGTTGCAACACAAGGCCAATAGGCCATTCTGTTTGTCCCCTCTGTCCCTTTTATCCTGTTTGTCCCCTCTGTCCCATTTGACCGGTACGTCCCCTCAGTCCTTTTCGTCCCCTCTGTCCCTTTGCTCTTACGTCCTTTTTCGTTATTTTGGTACTTCCTTCCGGTCAGATGAAAGTATTTTGATTCTCTGTTGCATTCACAGATTTATCAGAGCACATGAACATAGTCTCACTTTTAGGGCTAGGACTAAAAGTTGTACTTTTAGCATGCTTGGCAAGCTCTGGAAGAGCTGCTTTGAATACTCATCTAAAAAATCTGTTTGCTGTTGTAATGCTGATTTGGTGTAAAATATTTTTAAGAAATAATATCTAGTTTTATAATCCTTTCCACTAACTTTTAATGATTCTTCCACAAATTCCCTGTTTTTTCCAACTTTTCTAGAGCCATGAAATTCATGATTTTCCCCAGTTTTTCATGTTTATCCGAAAAAGGCCACCCAGAATTTATTCATTTCTGCATTCATTTCTATTATATATCTCATTAAAACTCTTACCTGGAACATTTCACGGTGAGATTCCATGTCAAGTCTTCGTTCATTGCGGAACTTCCGACGCACATGACTCTGCCACAGTTCATCGGTATCTTCTA
Organism: Gryllus bimaculatus; assembly: GCA_017312745.1. Lineage (NCBI taxonomy): Eukaryota > Metazoa > Arthropoda > Insecta > Orthoptera > Gryllidae > Gryllus > Gryllus bimaculatus. The sequence continues at coordinate 9,499,391 of BOPP01000015.1, read as the reverse complement.
TTAAATAAGGATTGTAATGTTCCAAAACAAAGAGTTGCTCAGGAGTAGCATGTAATAAAACTGGTTTCAAAAGATCATAAGGGACACCACCAGTATACTCCAATGCTGTAAACAGAGATTGGCAATAGTTTGATATTTTGATACTTTGATATTTTGAACATTTATTACAAGTTAGTTTAAACTGAATTTCTGCATCTAGAATCACTGCTTTAAGAGTTTCAAGAATTAACTACATCTCTCTTGTTCCTGCAATAATTCATTCATATTTAATGTTGAAAAGGAGCAATATTGGGTACATGCAAATTGTGCATAGAATACAAATGACTCATTTCTCTTATGCTGGTTTTGAAATCACACACAATCAAGTTAAAAGTAATAATATAATAATAATAATAATAATAATAATAATAATAATAATAATAATAATAACAACAACAATAATAACAACAACAACAATAATATATTTATAATATATATTTAAATATAATATATTATTATTATTATTAGTATTAGTATTAGTATTATTATTATTATTATTAAAATAATATCTAAAGTCATTATTTTTTTAATGCATTCTAACTGTGCCAAACTAAAACATTTGTTTTATTTTAAAGAAAAAACCCATAAAGAAAACAACCGTTTATATTTTCCAGTAAAAAAAAACACGAAAGATTTGGCACAATAGGAGCCAGGTGGAAACTAAAATTTGGTAAGTAAAAGCCATATTAATTGGAATTATCCTCCTCTCTCAGATTAAACTATTGCTTCCATTTTCCTGTACAAAACTGAAAAGTTTATGAGGAGAGAATTTGTCATGACCACAGATCTCTCCTCCAGAAGCGGCAAGGCCAAGCCTTCAATGACTGTCTCTTACTTTACCACAGTGCATGGGAGAGCGGGCTCTACGGTAAGATCGGTTTTGCAGTAATCGCAAGTCGGGGGTTAATCGCCGCAATGAAAGTATCCCGGGGGAGAAATGAAAGTGAGTGGTTCAAAAGTGTAACTTGGGTGAATGGTCAGTAATTTGGGTTCCTGTTATTCCTGCATGACCAACACTTAACAAAGATCCAAATTGTAATAATGAAACATTAGATGGTGCATTTTATATTGGTCTAGTGGATGTTGTCCTGCCCTCCATCTCTCTCTCTTTCTCCTTCGCTCTCCATCTCTCCCCGTCCCTGACTCTCTGTCTACGTCTCTCTCTCTCTCCGTGTCTTTCCGTCTCTCTCAGTCTTTGTCTCTGGGCGTCTCTTTCTCTAACTCTGTTTCTCTCTCTGTATCTCTCTCTTCCTCTGTCTATCCCAGGAGAAATTCCACAATCGCAGGGGCAGAATACGCAATGAAGATGTCTCACTAGTCGTACGTCAAGGTGCAGCGGATTGGAGAGAGTGCCTTCTTCAAGGAGGTTGAATCAGCATAACCATCATCAACGTGTGTCTATGTGCGCAGGCATATGCACATTCCCATCGTGCTATGCCTATATTCTTCCCAAAAGTGTAAGCAATAAGTTGAGAAAGTTTCATCGTAATCAGATACGATACGTCGCCCTTTTAAGTACAAACCAACAAACAAACATTGTTTTTTATATATTAGATTTTAATTGTTAAAGGTTTGCAAGAAAAGTATGATATATATTCAAGAGCTGTTTTGGGATCTCTGCACACAATTACTTTCCTTAATAACATCAATTAAGTGAATTTCGTTGCCACCAATAACCCAAATTTGTCTGCAGTATATACACTCTGCACGAAGAATCAATACGAATGCTACACATCATATTATGAAAGTATATCCTACTTTGCCATTTTGTGAGGAACCATTAGTGTAAATGAGTAGGCCAGGGAATTGATAAATTTTATCTTCTAAAACTATTTTAGATATTTACTACAGGGATTTTTTTTTCAGGGAGGCTGGCCAGGCTAAGGTCTCTTCTGGAAAAGTTCCTACGGGGATAGGATAGGATGAAGATCCTGTATAAATTCAACCAAGAGACATTCATGGTTTACACCCATGAGCTACCATGAAGGGTATGAGGGAGGTCCATTGGTGGCACACATCGGCTCTTCAGTTAGAGAAGGGCTGGCCAACTTAATGCTCTATGACATCACAAAACTCTGCTATTCTGCTCGTAACCGAGCCGGTAAGCAAATGTAGTGGGGGGCACAGCGGCGGGCTTACAGGGTATGAAAGATGGTATGAAATGAAATGATGGTATGAAAGTGGGGGGAAAAGGTTTGCTCGATACTTACGTTTTTGAATGGTAATTATTATTTACATGTTCATGATTCAATAAAACTTCAAAAAATTAATTTTATTCTAAACCTACTGAGCCTCGCCAGTGTCCATTTTCCATCACGGTGGAGGTAGAGTAGGTACAGGCATTCCACCCATTATTCTCTTCCCAGCTGCCATCTTTTGCTGTCGAAGGCTCATTTTCACTTTCTCGCACTGAAGAGGGAACTTCTTATGACAGAAAGTTATATAATGGTGCGCCAAAAACGGCGAATTTTCGGCAGAAAACTCTTATTACAAGGTCCTAGTAACTTTATATTGTTTGTATTGTAAGTTTGATACAAAACTACTAAAAAGATTCTCATATATTTTGAAAACATGACCTTCTTTGAATTTTTTCTATGTACACATTTCATAAAAAAAAGTTGTATCTTCATAATTGTAGTTGTAGGAAGATGGAGAAAAAAATATTTTTTTTTTCAATTATCGAAAAATCAGGTTTTTTAACCAGCATGCGACCTGCGTCACTTTCTGAAACGTCCTTCAAACAACAAAATTTAATCAAAATCGATGGCGCCATTTTTCATAAATGTTCTAGGGGCTTCATGTAATGTGCCCTCAAAATTAAAATATCGGTTTCAAAGACAAGGGGCCGCGACATCTGCCAGATCGATAAAGAAATATCAATTTTGGAGAAAACCGGCTGGACGGTTTGGCCGCTAGCGTTATTCACAGACGTTTTGCCGTCAATCGATTTTTCGGTATCAAGGACCCATAAAATATGGATTCTGGTTACACCACGTGTCGGAGGATTTTTTTTTCTTTCTAAATTTAGCAACTGGATTTATCCACATTTTCGTTACCAGGACTCTGCAATAACGGTTTTTCGGCCGAAACGTCGCCGTTTCTTCGCGCCGTCTTTCTTCTTATCAAGTTCTTTCTTCTTGTCAAGTTCTTTCTTCTTGTCAAGTTCTTTCCCTTCTTGTCAGTTCCTTTTCTTCTGTCAAAGTTCTTCTGCCTTGTCCAAGTTCTTTTCTTCTTGTCAAGTTTCTTTTCTTCTTGTCAAGTTCTTTCTTCTTTCAATTCTTTCTGCTTGTCAAGTTCTTTCTTCTTGCAAGTTCTTTCTTCTTGGTCAAGTTCTTTCTTGCTTGCAAGTTCTTTCTCTTGCAGTTCCTTTTGCAAGTTCTTTCTTCTTGTCAAGTTCTTTCTTCTTGTCAAGTTCTTTCTTGTCAAGTTTCTTTTGTCAAGTTCTTTCTCTTGTCAAGTTCCTTTCTTCCTTGTCAAGTTCTTCTCTTCTGTCAAGTTTCTTTCTTCTTGTTCAAGTTCTTCTTCTTGTCAAGTTCTTTTTGCTTCGTCAAGTTCTTCTTCTTGTTCGAAGTTCTCTTCTTGCAAGTTCTTTCTTCTTGTCAAGTTCTTTCTTCTTTGTCAAGTTCTTCTTTCTTGTCAAGGTTCTTTCTTCTTGTCAAGTTCTTTCTTCTCAGTTGTCAAGTTTCTTTCTTCTGTCAAGTTCTTTCTTCTTGCATCCTTTCTTGCAAGTTCTTTCTTTGTCAAGTTCTTTCTCTTGTCAAGTTCTTCTTGCTTAATCAAGTTCTTTCTTCTTATCAAGTTCTTTTTTCTTATCACGTTCTTTCTTCTTATCACATTCTTTCTTCTTAAGAAGTTCTTTCTTCAGCGCGAGAAATTAAAAATAACAAAAACAAAATTTTCTTGAAAACGGACCGAATTTCTTCTTTACACTTTGGTAGGGATAGGGCTAAACATACTCTAAAAGATGACATAAACGCTACAAGTTTGTATTTGCTATTCATTTGTATTTTAAAAAATTACATAAATGTAATTTTTTGACATCTCTCTCACATAGTTAATATATACATTGGTGGTGATTTGTTCATCTTATTGCATTTACGAGTATATATGCTTTAAATTATTTTATAAAAATGGTTCGAAAACTCAAACACGTTTTATGTGAAAGTGAGGTCATATTTCCGCATTTTCTGAAACGCTCAAACGCCATTTTTTCAAAAACGGTTCCACGTTTTTCTCTTCAAACTTTTCGTTTGGATAGAGCTAATTGCATTTTTTATAATGACAAAATTAATTTTGCTGTATTCTTCTTTTTTCAAAAATTACACAATTTTTTTTTTTTTAAATATCCCTCACGCCTTAATATGCACTTTCCCACGATTTGTATGCATTATTGTATTTGTGAGTGGAAGCTCTTCAAATGACTTTCAATAAAGCCTTTCGAAAAAATAGTTTTCTGTGAAAAAGAGATTCAAGTTTCGCATTTACAGTTATGCTTAAATGCAATTTTCGTAAAAACGGCTGCAATTTTTGCAATGAAAATTTCTATATTGGACGAGATTTTACTCTTTTATAACATTCTTAAAGTACTTTTTCGCTTCTGCCATTAAAAAACCGAAAAATTGTGCAAATGCGAAGAAATTATGTTTGGGCGCGATAGATGACACCTGGCAAGCGGAAGGGGCACAAGCCAAAAGCCCGGCCAAAAAAATTAGGTAACTAACGAGTACGATAATGTTCGTGCCATTCTGTACAATTTTTTTTCTTGGTATGAAATTTCTTACTTTTGCCAAAGAGTGGAATAGTTAAGACAAAAATGTTTACCTTCATAAATGTAGTATTAGGAAGACGCGGAAGACATTATGGACTTTTTCAGTTTTCAAAAAATCAAGTTTATTAACCAATATGAAACCTGTGCCATTTCCTTATAAGTGATTCAGTCTATCCAATAATAAAAATTAATTTAAAAAGGATGGAACCATTTTTTGTCCAATGTCCAGAAGCATCATGTAAAGTACCCCCCTCCAAAAATTAAAATATGTTTCGTATACAAGGAGCCGCGACAACGTGGTCACTTGGTATTTTTTATAAGCATATATGCTGGTTATCCAGCATATATGCTTATATGAACATTTTATTAATTCATAATTTAAGCAGCTATCACTATTACTTTATTTTGATTACTATTAAATGCATAATCTAATAATTAGTAATGTCATGCATGAAGGATGTTTTAACAGAGTGATTAACGTCATGTTTGATGGATTGTGTCATGATCACATGAAGTGTAGTGTAGAGTAGTCTAATACAATAATTGCGTGTTTAATGCAATAATAGATTTATATACAGATTTATATACTTTATATTTATAAAAGAAATAAACATTCAGACTTGTTATTAATATTTTTATTGTTATTCTTGTGTTGATATCTTTTGTGTATTGTATTATTCTTATTGAGTAGGTAGAAAATCACACATTTTATATTTTAAAATAACTATATAAAGTAGAAATAAGCATAGAGAATTATTGCTATTGTTATTATTATTATTATTATTTGTATTACCATCATCATCTAGATTATTATGCAACTCTTTCAAAACAATTTTAAGCTATGCATATGCATAAATATCATCAATTTCAAGAAAATTATGGTAGAGTTTTGCCACTGGGTTTCAGAAATAATAAAAAAAGCATTAAAACATTTAAATGGGTTTTTATTTTTATTTTTTTTCTAGTTTTAACAGGTGTTTTTTGGGGGGCTGGGAAAAAATAAGCCCCACCTTGGTTTGCTAGTTGTGGTTCTCTGAGAAAAAAGCAATTGCACTTCGAGGTTTTCCCATCAGCACTTCAGCATTTTTTTGAGGGCCAATTGAATAGCCTTAACACATTGTCTAGCCTTAAAATACAATTTTCATAAATTTTAACTTATTTCCGAAGCCACAGAAAGCATAAATATTTCGCTTTCTACCACAAAAACAGGTTCAAAAGGATTTTATTTTACTAATACTACTTCAGACCGTTCTTATACTCTGAACCACTGGATTAAACAAGACTGTCAAGTCTTGTCTATGTTAGAACTTAAAAAAGTAATTTTCTATAAAATGAGTTCATTTAGCTTACCATCAATGTTCTCTTGAAGAACTCTCACACAGATATCAAAAAGTGAAGGAACAGTGGCCCAGCTTTTGGAACTTTTCACTCCAGAGTACACCTTTGTTCTGGAAAAAGAAAAGTATAAATTTATAATTAAGTATACAAGTAAACAAGAATTCCTACAAAATAAATCAAATGGCATCTGTTTTAATTAAGTTTTTTGAAAACCTCACAATTCAATCCTCTCTATGCCAGGCAATCAATGAATTAACATTGCGATTCAATATCAATGAAATATTACTGTTCTTTATCAAACAAAATTCTTAAAATAGTCGATTTTCAATCCAAATATCCGATATACACTCCTATAAAATGTAATTTATACAATATCTACTTTAATATCCTAACATTTACCTCTGGTTCTTAGTGGACATCACTTGAGATAAGGCTTCCTCCTCAGTGAGAGACTTCACTCGAGCACGAGAAGGCATGTCCAAGTTTAAATGAGGCAGAGGGCGATAATTAGGGTTGATAGTAGGCAGAGTAGCATCTACGTCTACTTCCATGTCCAACTCGTCCAAAGGTACTAACTTTGCCGATGGATCCAGCAGATTTAGCTAAATTGTACAAGACCAATTAACAGAGTACAATTTACATATAATAAAATGATTGTGCATGGAAATATATAACCATAAAAGTTAATGTTTCAAATTAAGTGTAGGTCAAAATGATAATTTAAAGAACAAAAAGATATTAAGAGATAAGTAACAAACAATGGGGGAAAAAGGCTCCATCATGTTATTTATGTATTTCTTGCAAGATCTTGAAAAAGGAGTATATTTTTCAAAATAACTACTTAATAAGCAATTAAAAATAAATTCTATCAAACTAAATTGCAAAACCAGGTAAATATAATATTTCTTTCAATTACAGTTAGATTCCATAAGATCAAAATTTTACAAATATTATTAAGAAATGGAGCACAAATATGGAAATGAACTCAAAATTTAAGTAATAAATGAATAGCAACTGAAATGTATTTTTTAAAAAGAGCTGCTCAATTAACTATCAAGGACAAAATACAAAATGTAAACATATGAGAAAAAATTATTAAAAAGAGTAGCATTTTACAATTTATTAAATAAAAACAATTAACCTGGTATGGGCATACTAAAAGAATGAAAGAGGATTGGTTAGCCAAAAAAAGTTTTTGAGTGGTTTCCAAATGGTAGAAGAAAAAGAGGAAGATAAAAACAAACTTGGAAGGAAGAAGTTTTAAAAGAAAGAGAAAAAATTACAAGAGAAAAGAATAGAAAGATAGAGATAAATGGAAAAAGAATATTAAAAAATTCCTTAAATAGATATTGACTTTACCAATTAATACGTTGTTAGTTGATGTATTTGAAAAAATGGGTGAAGTAAAGATATTTTCTACACAAGAACTTGTGAATAAATAAAAAATTAATAAGAAAGAAACATTTTGATTTAGAGGTCAGTAAAATCAGATCTTGCTCCCCAAAGATTCAGATGCACAGATCTTATCTTTCAAAAAATGTAACAATAAGAGGGAAAAATAGCACAAAAAAGAAGAGAAACACTATACGCTAAAACAGAATAAAACTCTTCTTGAACGTCAACAGAAACACAAACATTTTCTGCTAAATATCATCAGAGGTATTTACTGCTATTAAAATTAGGTTGTGATTTAAAGGTACTGTGCATCTAAACAACTAAGAACTGCAAATAAAACATTACCTCAGACAGAATATGAAGGCAAACAAAAATCGGTACAAAGAACAAATTGAGTTCTACAACTCAATCTTCCAGCTCATATAATGCAACAAATGTAAAAAACAGATCATCAGTACAAATACTGAAAATGCATGATAAAAATGAAGATGCCCAATTACATAAAAAGTCACAAGACGTGGATGTGATATTATGCAATTCCAACCACAAACAGCAATATACATTGCATAAACAAAGAATAATCATGCAAAAAAAAACAACAAAGTTTCAAAATCTACAAGTGTCAATGTTAGATGACTTGATAACGAAGAGCCAATAATCTAGTTAGAGGTTTCAAAAATTAAAATGGAAAAAGAGATGAATACAGTTTTTGAAAAAAAAGAGTGCCAGTGAACGCCATATAATGGCATATCGTTATAGTGACATCAACAATTTAAGTGGGTCAAGTGAAAATGGGTGAAGGAGAATGGGAGACAATTAATGTGACCTTGTGCCAAATAACATGTTGAGGATTGCAAATTATAGTGTCGCAGAAAACCTGAACAATACACAGTTTGATGAGGTTCAGGTACACACATACCTTCACATTTCTAAGAGAGATAGCCATCATATTTTGAAATTCTTAAACTCAATTGTCACACTGGCACCTTTCTACATTTTGTTGCAAAGAATGAATCACTCACGTAAGTTGCAAAATTGTGAAAAACATACTTTTTAACTATTTGCAGGTTATATTCGGGTCACAATTGCCAACACTGAATTATAAGGAGATGAAAGTTCCATTTTGAAATTTACTGTATACAAAATAAATTCTTAATGATTAAAAATGTAATGACATTACACAATTAGGTTTTTCTAATCTTCATAACAAATAACTGAAATACAGTCCAAATAAGACTAATGAAACCTTGAATTATATGTATCACTTTAGCATTATTAAGCATAGAGTGAAGTCAAGAAGTGATTTATTCTATTTGAAGGAACCTAAACTATGATACCATAAATGGTATCAAAAAACTGATTGCCAAAATAACAAGTCAGACAAGTAACTATGAAGGTGATAAAAGAGTAATTCTTGCAAGCAAAAGCTAAAAACAATTCTATAAAAACACTATAAATAGTGTTACTAGATTACATCTAAAAATAGTGTTACTACAATACACATGAAGATGTAGGTCAAACTGGAAAAGTATAAAAACAAAATATCACATTGAAGAAAATGCTGACCATTTTGAAAGTAACTATGGTAGTTGCTAGTACTCTATTACACTGTTTTTCAGTAATAAATTTTGTAAGAGACCTCAAATTTTAGTTTTCAAAAATTCATGATTTCCTTTTTTTAATTAAATAATTACATACATAAGAACACTCACATCTTCTGGAGATGTAGGAATTTTTAAATGAGATGAATTACGAGGTGTAACATCTTTAGGTTTATGACTACTACTTGCAGAGGTGCTGGCCTGACTCCCAGAAGGCCCTTCCGGTTTCTTTGATGTACTACTAGACACTTTCTTTTTCTTCTTGGTAACATTATCCATCTTACCCATCATGCCCAAAGCATCAGCAAAACTTGTTCCTGTTGGAAAGGAAGAAAATTTTAAACTGCAAAAGTTGTTTAAAAATTCAACTACAAGAAACAGATTGATGCATCATTAAATCAAGGATCTCTCGCTGAACATGAAATGAGCACCTTCCCTACTATCCTAATCTCTTTTCGTGTGTGTGTATGTGTGTGTATATGTATAACATTAAACATAATAATTGTTAAAATTTTAAATAAGAAACAAGAATACTCGCTTCGGAAAAACTATTTTTCTAATCTCAATTTCAGTTATAATATATTAACAAGATGAAACAAAAATAGACTTGAATTTTTCTGTGATATACTAAATATTTGAATATATTAAAATAAAAGTAGAAATTTCCACACGAGAAGTATCTATAGGCAAGAATAGAGAAAACAAATTCCTATACATGAGAAATTGATTTTTAATATAAAAACAGCATTTTTTTAAATCACATTTACAAGTCCGGTTCTGTAAATTTACAATAAAATGTTTTGAAAATTAAGTTATACACAATCAAATCAGAAATATTATGTTAAAGAATTGAGATAAACGTACTAAATTTATGATGAAATATTTGAGAAGGATGCCATTTTTGATCCATAAAAATAAATATCTCCTGTACTGAGAATTTGTTTATAATTGGTTTTGAAACTTCTAATCTTTTCATTTGTATTACAACACCCCTTTATTCAGTCCCTTAGATTGACCAAACAACTTCAATTTGAATATATTCTTTAATAACTTGTGTTAATTTGATGTTATTGGATTGGCCATTATTATGGAAAATATTAACTATAAGTGAGTATTACTAAACTAACCAGAGAATGAATCTATACCATCTTCTGTTCCTTCTGAAGATACTTTGACTTTTTTTGTGCTCGCATTTTTACTTTTGTTTTCAGTTTTGGAAGAGTTGCCTTTGCTTGAGCTTGTACCAGGTTTTGGGTCTTCCTTTGGAATGTTTTTGCTTTTTTCATCTTTTTTATCATCCTTCACCTTTTTTTTCATATCTTCTCTATTTCTTGTTTCAGATTTAATTCTCTCCCTTTCTTTTTCCTTTTCTCTTTCTTTTTCCCTCTCTCTTTCTTTTTCCCTCTCTCTTTCTTTTTCTCTCTCTCTTTCTTTTTCCCTTTCTCTTTCTTTTTCCCTTTCTTTTTCCTTTTCCCTTTCTTTTTCCTTTCTCTCTTTCTCCTTTCTCTCTTTTTCCTTATCCCTTTCTCTGCTCTTTTCTTTCTCTCTAATTCTTTCTTTTTCCTTAGTCCTTGATTTATCTTCTTTATTATTATAAACACCATCACTTTTACTTCCTGTTTTAGAACTACTGTCATTTTTTCCTTCAGTCCTTTTACTATGCCTATTATCATCGTAACTAGATTTCTCCCTTGATTTCTCAGATTTGTGATGTCCACCTGAATGATTTCTTGAACTTTGGCTGTTGTGATTGCTGTGAGACATGTTTGCACTATGAGAATTCCTCTGCTTTGTGTCACTGTGTTTTCCACTATGTTCATGTTTCACTTGAACTGTAGGCACATGTTCTGTATCGGAAGAAGAGTCACTGTTGTCTAGTACTTCCGTTTCTGAAACTATTTCATTTTCTTCATTTTCGTCATCTTCTTCTTCCTCCTCGTCTTCTTTTCTTTCACTTCCATTACTATCAGCTATAGAAACATTATCACTTTCATTATTCTCTAATTCTTCTTGTGATTCATGCCCTGAATCCCCCACTTGTTCTTCTTCTTCTTCATCCTCCTCTTCCTCTTCTTCTTCATCTTCTTCCTCCTCCTCCTCTACAACATTCCTTTTCCTGCGCTTCTCTTCAATTTGCCTACTTTCCTCCTCATGATGACGTTTATGTCCTTGATCATGGTGTTTAGATTTGCTTCCTAATTTTTCATTTTTCTTATTATCACTATGACTACTGGAAGAATTTCTATGCACAGATTTATTTTTCTCTGAATGAGTTTCTTCTCTGTGGGAATCTGATCGGCTAGATTTATGTTTAAGAGAACTACTTCTAGGTGGAGGAGATTCTGTTCTAGTCCTATGTTTCTCATTTGTAACTTCTTCATCACTACTTTCAGCTTCTGCGACCATTGCTTTCCATTTGTTAACCAATGCCTTTGCAGCTTCACCAGTATCACCTTCATATTTCCGTAACGCATTTACAGTTCTTCCTACACCTGTTTCTTGTAAGTGTTGTACTGTCACTGGAAGACGATATAACTTCTGCAGGCAGTGCAGCATCTGGAGAGAAAAATGTAATGTATTAATGACAGTACAAGTTTCTCAGTTACAATATTTTTTTTGTTTTTCAAGGAGGTAGTCTTAAAATATAGCCTAAAGCAAAATTTGTTCAAAAATAATAAATTTAGTGCTTTGTTAAAAGTTATACTCTGACTGAAACATGGAAAGTATGCATGTTTAAGTATATCAATAAATAGTGGGTTTTTTTTTCTCGTTGCTACTGCACATGATTGCTGGGAAGAATATTAAGTGTAAGTCTTTAAATCAAACTCTTACTTTATAGTGTTTAAAGCATACATTTAAGTATCACAAACTGACAAGTTTATGATAAACAGTTTGAGAGTGGTGAATTATGCCAGAAGTGTAGCAGCTGCACCAGTGAAAAAGAGCAAAAAAATGTACTTTATCCTTTTTCACATAACAGACAATAGTTCTCACCCTTTGCACGTCACCGTTACATTTTTCTATGTTGCGCTGATAATGTTTCACAGCGTTAATAACCTCCATATTTGACATGACGAGCCTGACGAGCGCAGTCAGCCAGCTGTTTTCCGCTATTCCCAAAATCAAATAAGTGACTTTTTAATTTTACTACCTCTTACAATCTGCGTGTACTACTTAAGTATGTCTACATAAATATATATAAAATTATTTTTAATATTCAGAGAAATTTCCATGTAGAGAATTAGAAACATGCGAACAGTTGCAAGGAATTTCCAATCAGCCTCGAACAATCTAGTATTCTAAACTCTTGCACCTGCAATTGGAAACATGAGACACCGAATAGGGAACATAATATCAATGAAACGTGGCAGTTATTAGGCAAAGTCTTCCTGTCATCTACTTCCAAAATATTAGACAATAAAATATCAAAGAAAATGTTTCCCATAAAAATAAGCGAAATTTCGCGTAAAGAAAACTCTTCGCTTCACTTTATTTTACAATAAATCATTCATCAAAAAGGCAATGTTACTTGTATTTTCATATTGTGAATTTCTCTGATTTGCGTCTAATAATTTTTGTTCTGTACTTTTTGTTTAGTTTTTTATTTGTTTCATGTAATACACTGTGTATACTTGGTATGTGATGTGCGTATTCTTTCATAATAAATAAATAAATATACGTATCATGTGTGTATCAGTGGTGGATCCCGGGGGAGGGCATGGGGGCTATGCTTCATGCCCCCTTCCTTTATTTTGCAAAATTGAATTAAATATTTATTGAAGTAGGAATGATGTAATTATTTAAACAATAATATTGCATAGTCCTATATACATGCTCCAAAAAATATACAATATATTTTAATATATGTAGAATATAATAATAATAATAATAATAATAATAATAATAATAATAATAATAATAATAATAATAATAATAGCAACAACAACAACATAAATATGTTTATTATTTAACAAAAATATATGATCCCCCCGCCCCCAAAATGATCCGTCCCTGATGTGTGCGCGCGCGTGTGTGTAGCATAAATACACACAAAAATTGTTCAGGAATTTGAATGTACGAACAGAAAGGAAATTTCGGATTGCCGAGGCTTCAATATATAGTGAGTCTGTGCTCGTGTGTGTATAATTTTGGGTTACAACTCCATTCCACTATCGTAAGTGGTATTTATTATGAGATTAAAGTATTAATGAAGTATTAATGAAGTATTAATACATAGCAATAATGAAATGTTTTATACTACTGAATATAACTTTCATAACGTTTCTGTACGTGCACGAGGGGCGACACGTGCCAAATTTTACCCGTGCCCCG
>BOPP01000015.1:9422471-9485857 GCA_017312745.1 Gryllus bimaculatus | reverse complement strand
TTTGCACAAACAAACTTTCAAAAGACTAAGCATGTTATGAAAAAACAATGTTCCAAAATTTAAATGTACCTTGAGATTCTGTGTATCAGGTTTAATTTTGAATCACTAGCAACATAAACCGAAGCTTTAAATTTAATATAATATTTGAAAATATAGAATCTAATAGTGATAGAAAGAGCCCCCAAAGGTGTTAAAACGGCCCTGCATGCAGTATTTGAGTAACTCTCAAGTGTACGGATGTGCAGATCGGTCACTCAGGGTTAGACCACTTCCCGTCCACCAATCGAGACGTACGATGTGCCATTCCACGCCACTTGTTTCCTGAAGGGGAACTGTTTGTTTTCGAAATCGGACAGAAAATTCTAAGAAATTTCCAAAAACGTACATTGGCGCTGCGATTTTAGTGTTAGAGAATTAAACCAATACCACCTAAATAAATTTATATATGTGGCGTTGATTAAACTCCAGAACTTCGTGGTTATTTTCAGTCCATGACACTATAATTGAATCGTTTATTTCAGAAAACCGTCAAACGCCAAATTCCTCATATCGAGAAAACTGAGAAAATGGTCCCAATTTTCAGATTTCAAAATATTTTTATTTATTAAAGCAATTGATAAATGAATATTTTTCATGTAAATATGCACTAAACGATGTGTCTATCCTCTTGCAACAATAATTCGTCGCTAATTCGTGGTTTAGATTTTAACGTTTGACGGGTTTCTGAAATAAGCGTTTCAATTTTCTCCCATGAGGAAGACAATACTGATTGTTGACAAACGAGCAATTTGAAATGAAAATCGAGGTAGAATTTGTGATTTCCAAATATTCGTATTTAATGCGTATTTTTTATAATAAATTTGCAAATTATCCAGGAATATTAAATTTGAAGAATATCAAGTAAATACGAATGAAACAAAAACTGTAAGTAATACTAGAGAATACATTTTTTAAGCGTGAAAAGATAGATTGTCAATTTTATTTGACTTACAACTTATTCACATTATTCACATAAACATACAAAATAGGAACCTTTTAATGCTTATGTATATTCGCCTTCAGAACATTAATCAGACTGAGTTTGTGGTGTTGAATTTGGATACGACAAGGAAGTGTATGCACGGAAATGTTTCATAACGTTTCTGTACGTGCACGAGGGGCGACACGTGCCAAATTTTACCCGTGCCCCGAGTACCCACACCTATATCTACTAGGAATATCAACTCAATAATTGTTATATGACAGGATCTATTTAGTTAAATCACTGATCTAGGTTTTGCACAAACAAACTTTCAAAAGACTATAACCACTGACGACATACCAGCTATTAAATGAACCATATAAATAATGGAAATAGTAATTTATAAAGAAACAGATAAAGCATTGGGTGAAAAGCCTTAAGTAAGGAAAGAAAAACATGTTGGTGTAATGAAAATTTTTAATGATTGAAGAGAACAAAGTTCAAAATAAAGCAAGTTTAACTACATGACATCCCAATAATAAACAAGCCCAAAGTAATGTACATAATAAAAGTATACAGGTAAGTTTAACAAAAACCAGAGGTGTGTTCAGCCTAAAACATGACAGGAGGCCAGAGAGTATATACAGGAGGCCAACATTTACGAGACACTTTGCACCCCTCAGGACCCCCTTTTCCATTAAACTTTTTTTTATATTTACAAATGACATGTAAATAAATGAAACCCAATTCACGGAGAATGAAATAACTTGAAAGATAAAATTAATAAATACAATTGGTTTTATACAGAACCATTTACTGGGTTGCATATAGTTTGGAGAGCCTCTTCCCCAAACTCACGACGTTTACCAATTCCCCAAATTTTTAGATTAAGAAAGGGAAAATCAGGCACTCGTCAACCCAACGGAAGAAATGTGTTTTATTATGTAGGGCTTTAGGCAACATCACCTAGATATACAAGGTCTTGTAGTCATTTAAGATGGCCGCCAATGTAAGCCATACAAACTGAAATGCGAAGTAAAATTGAGGTTACCAGACGACAATATATAAATAATTTCACTATCAAATAAGAAATATGAAGTCTACTTTATTCAGCTGGAAGATTGTACCTAAATTTGTGATTTTTTAGGCGAAAAAAGGGTAAATTTTCTATTAATACCGTTATTGTCACTAACTACGCACAGTACACAATATCCCAACATCCCATAATCCCAACATTTTTTTCAAAAATATTTTGAGAGTCCTGTACACACACATTTTATTTCTACGTATTATGTGTACTACCTCTTTCAGATCTTATATTATAATTGATATCATGCATGTAGGAGAACTTGATGCAAGTAATTGATTATTACATTTAATACTTACAATGTTATCTGCTTAAAAATCCATCATTGGCTTTAAATGTATCTCATCAATTATGAGAGTAACTAAGTTATCACTATCACTTAATTTATGTATTTGTTTCTTGTATACTTTAAAAATTGTTTTCACTTTGTTCCATTTGAGGTACTAAACCACATGAAGAACACAATCGCCTGCACTAAGATGACGAAATATGATGAGCCCTAAATGCTTAAAATATTTATAAGAATATGGCTGTATGGTAAATTTAATGCAATACGATATGAAACCCATGAACTGTATGATATGCTCTTATTTTATAAGGAGTTTTATTTGTTTCAGCTTAAAAACAACAGGCCATTCAAATTCTGAATTTGTGGTATCAATTTAAAGTAATAGGTCTCAAATTAAGGCAAAAATATCACGAGGACTGTTATAATACTACTACTTTAACCTAACTTTTTTAAAACAACACAATTTATAAATACTATCTGATATTGTAGTGCTTCCATGTTTCAATACTTTTTTTACAATAATAAACACATAGTTTCATTCAATTTCTTGTACAACACAACTGAATTAAAAAATTTTGAAGCAGAATTATAATCAATATGTTTGAAAAAGAATAATGTCTTTCTTATTAATAATCAACAAATAATCATTCAAAATAAACAACTCCAGTTTACTTCTTAGTTCATCAAAGTACTGAAAGATATTTCATTAATCTTGCAAAATTTTATTTTGCACTTTCAATAGCAATAAGCAAATACTAGTTTTCTAAACGCAATTTCTTTTCTTGAGGACTTTCTCTGTAGGAAGTGCTTGGACGATTCAAGTAAGCAGGACAATTAGACAACAAAGGACAGTCGTGTATGTTTTAAAAGACTTATTTGTAGTTGGATATCACAATAGATCAGTGAAATCTTGTGGGTTTCCCACGTTCGCAAATGCACTTAACAAACCTGAAAGTAAACACTGAACTTAGCAACTTACACTTTCCATTTTTTGTTACAATTCCCTCACCTAGGGTCATAGACCTTATTTACCATGATTCTCACTATTTTCAACAACAGACCACGCTCGAAAGCTACACGTGCTACTCATCGTGAACAACATGATTGCCTTAACTCAAACAAGTCGGTCTTCTCTAACCGCCCTATTGGCTTTGAAAAATTCCAAGGCACAGGCTTTGTAGTATCTAGAAAGTAATGCTATAGGGCCTCTATCGAAATGTTCAGGGGATCAAGGTCCCCTGAACATACGTGTGCACGTCTATGAGCAGGGACGGAGCCAGGAGGAGAGCCAGGTGGCCATGCCCCCTCCATCCCAAAAATGCCTGTGAAAAACAATAAAAATGGCAAGGGTACAAGAAATAAAAAATAAGAAACACAAGAAAAAATTGTAGAAATGTCTAAAATGTATCGATAAAGTAACCGCGCGTTCTGTCCTTAGCCTCTTAGTTACGAATGAGAATCCTGATTCTCGCAGTATTTCAAACCAGTGGTATGTATGAAAAATTTCTTCGTCTGTTCTCCACAGACATGTGACGCTCATATCTCTTTCTCACTCCACTTGATAAGCGATGCTAAGGCGACTTCCACGTATTGAAGTGAGGCCCTCGCAACCGAAAACAAACTGTTAACTGGTAAGTGTTAGATTCTACCATTAAATAAGTATTTGTTTGTAACCTTCCTTCATTGGCAAAATTGTGTAAAATATATATTTGTCTTAGAATTATAAGATAATTTAAACCATTACTGCTATAAAATGGCACAGACTGCCGTGTTAGTTTTCTTTTTCCGTTGGTCTCAGCTAGCTTGCCACAAACTCTGGCCAGCTGTCATTTAACGCCGCCCAAAGTACATTTTTCAATTTTCTTAATTTTTGGTTTCCTAATAGTAAAACGGATATATTATTTTATGAATATTAAAAAAAAGAAAACCCTCGTCATAAATGGCAATTTTCATTTAAACATTTGGAGCCGTTTTTAAAAAACCGGTGCTACAGAAAAACGTAAATTCGAAATTTGAAGCTCTTTTGCACAAACAATTTTTGAGTTTTAGAAAACCTTCATTCGAAGTCATTTGAAACACATTATCTCAGAAATACAATAGTGTTTACCAATCGCTGGAAATGTGCAAAGAGAGATCTTTCAAAGAAATTACATTTGTGTAACTTTTGAAAAAACAAAAATATGCCCCGAAATGAACTTAACATCACATTAAAGAGTGAAATTATCACTGTTTTAAAAGTTAAAAAAAGAAATTGGAGCAATCTTTTTAGGAAATGGCGTTTGAGCATTTCTGGAAATGCGGAATTTTGAACTAGTTTTTACAGAAAACCATTGAGTTATCGAGAAACTTCATCTGATATTTTTAAAGCACATGTATTCTAAATACAATAATGTGAACACATCACCGCTAATACATATATTAACAACGTGAGAGACAAGTAAAAAAGTACATTTTCGTACATTTTGAATACGCATATACGTAGTATAGGGAAAGTTATGTAAAGCTACGCTAAAAACGGCTGATTCTCGTCAAAAAAAAAATCATTGCCGGGCCCTGATAACGTAAGAGTGAATAAATCCAGTTGCTGAATTAAGAAAAAAAATCCTATAATATGTGTTATAGCCAGAATCCCTGTTCTCTGAGTCTTTTGTACCGAAAAATCAATTGACGGCATCACGTCTATCCGTCTGTTTGTCTGTCCGTCCGTCCGTGAACACTACTAGCGCCTGCACCATGCGTAGAATTTTTTCCAAATTGAAGCAACCCCTGTGCATCTGGCTCGAGTAGAAGCTTTGATATTTTGAAAAACATTCTTTAACATTTGGGGGTACTTTACATAAAACCTCTAGGCATTTTCAAAATTTTCTCAAAAACGGCTCCAAAGTTTTTCATTAAATTTTTTGTAAGAATAGAGTAACATACACTTATAAAAGTGAGATAGGCCCGATTTTCACGGTTAACTCTGATTTTTTGGAAATTTTGAAAGTATGATTTTTATTTAGCGTCTTCCTACAACTACTAAAAATTGAAGATAGAGGTTTTTCCATCAAATGAAATTTGTTGACCATAATTAGTTTCATGAAATTTTCATGAAAGTCATTTACATATTTTGAAACTAATAATAGTTTTCGTGCAATATTGTGTGCAACATTTGCAATAAAAAAAAAACTCTCAAAAACCGCTCCAAATTTTTTCTTCAAGTTTTTGGTAGGAATAATGCCAAATGCACTCTATAAGATGACATAAACGCCATATTGTTCTATGCTTTTTGTTTTTTCAAAAATTACAAAAATGGATTTTTTTCTTGTGTCTCATGTCGTTAATATTTATATTGGCGGCAATTTGTTTACATTATATTTATGAGAACTAGTTCTTTTAATAATGTCAGATAAAGTTTCTCGAAAACTAAACCGTTTTCTAAAGTAGCTCAAAATTCCGAATTTTTAGAAACGCTCAAACTTTATTTTCTCAAAAACGGTCCCAAATTTTGTCTTTCATTTCATTTCAAACATTTCGAACCTATAATGCTAATTGCACTGTTAAATAGATCTAAAATTAATTAGGCAGTGTTTTTTGTTTTTTCAAATATTACACAAATGTAATTTTTTGAAAGATCTTTCACCTCATTAATATGCGCATTTCCAGCAATTTGTAAACACTATTGTATTTGTGAGGTACATCAAATGACTTCTAATGAAGTTTTCGAAAACTCAAAAATGATCTGTGAAAAAGAGTTTCCAATTTCGAATTTACATTAGCACTTAAACATTATTTTCTTAAAAACTGCTCCAAATTTTTAAACGAAAATTGCCGTTTATGACGAGATTTTTCTGGTTTTTAATATTTATAAAATAATATTTCCGTATTACTGTTAAGAAAATCGAAAAATTAAGAAACTTTGAAAAAAATGTACTTTGGGCGGTGATAGATAGCAGCTGGCAAGAGTACGTGGCAAGTTCGTATAGCTAGCCGAGACCAAAGGAAATAGAAACTAATACGGAAAAGTCTGTTCCATTCTGTAGAACCTCTAGTTTTTACTTTCCCGTATACGTACGTATGTACGGAGTATTATACGTAGTATAGGGAAAGTTATGTAATACTGAGAAAATTGATTTCGAGATTTCAACGGAAATACATGTTTTGGGGTCTCCTGATATCGAAAAGTAGTTTTTTTTTCAAAATGTCCGTCCGTCCGTGAACACGTAGCGCCGAAACCTTCATTAGGATTCTTTTCCCAATTGAAGAAACCCCTGTCCACCTAGCTCCAGTCGAATCTTTGTGGTTTTGAAAAAAAAATCTTTAAAATGAGGGGGTACTTTACATGATGCCCACGGACATTTTCTCAAAACGACTCCAATTTTGTTCTTTAAAATTCTTGAAAGAATAGAGTAAAATACACTTATAAAGGTAGCATTTCTCGATTTTCAGATTTAACTCTGAATTCTTGAAAATTTCAAAATATTTCGGGCGTCTTCTTACGACTTCCAAATTGAAAATAGAGATTTTTCCTTCAAATGAAATGTGTTCTCCATAGTGAATTTTTCCTTTAAGATTATTTAGATTTACAAAAACAAGATTTTCTCAACAGCGGCTCCACATTTTTTCTTTAAAATTTTAGCAGGGATAGTTCTAAATGTACTCTATAAGACGATGTAAACGCCATATTGCTCTATTCTTTTGTGTTTTCAAAAATTAAAAAATGTAATTTTTTTGACTTCTCTCACGTTGTTAATATTTATACTAGCGGCAATTTTCTTCATATTATAATATTTATGATTACACTTGCTCTAATAATGTCAAATAAAGTTTCTCGAAAACAACAGTTTTCTGTGAAAATTAGCTTAAAATTTCGCATTTTAAGAAACGCTTAAACGTCATTTTCTCATAAATGTTCCAAATTTTGTCTTAAAACATTTCGTAAGGATGTTGCTAATTACACTGTTTAAGATGACATAACAGCCATTTTCCTGTATTCTTTTGTTATTTCAAAAATTATTCTAATGTAATTTTTTAAACATCTCCCACGCCGTTAATTTGCATATTTCCAGCAAATTGTAAACACTATTTTGTTTGAGAGTTAATGTCTTCTAATGGCTTCTAATGAAGTTTTTCGAAAACTCAAAAATTTCCTGTGAAAAAGAGCTCTAAATTTCGAATATACAACACGGTTAAGCGAATTTTCTAAAAAAACGTCTCCTAATTGTTCAAAGGAAATTGCCATTTATGACAAGTTTTTTCTGTTTTCCGGAATGTAGAATTTGTTAATGAAAATTTGCCATTTAGGAGGAGGTTTTACTGTCATTTATTATTCTTAAAATAATATTTTCGTTCTTCTATTAGAAAACTGAAAAATTAAGTAAATTTCAAAAAAATGTACATTCAGCGGCAGCTGGGAAGTGTATGTGGCTTGTCCGAATAGCTAGGCGATACCAATGGTAATAGAAAACTAATAAGGGAAAGTCTGTGCCATTCTGTAGCTCCACTAGTTCTTGTATTTAATACACTATAATTCATTAAGGATCAAATGTGATATGGTATATAACATACCTCAGCGGTCATTCTGAGAAGTAATTTACAAAAACCTGCTACGACATTCATCGCAAATGTAAGTACTGGCTAATTAATTCTAAATATAATGTAATTGTAACACCAATTACTCATTTCTAGACCGCGGTGTTTCATGCAATTGCATATTTTTACTGATTGCGCATGTCGAAAAGAAATGTATGTAACTTTACCATCAATCAAAAATAAAACAAAAGTAGCCAAGTACATATCTGGGATTTTTTCATTACGTGCATATTTTTATTTTTGTGGCATATTTAAAAGCATATATTCAATGTTTTTACATAGAAGTGGGCTGAAACGAGACATTTTCGTTGCTTAATTACTTTTTTGTTAATTATAATGTTCGGAAATATATTTTTATTTTACACATTTTGTACAAAGATTTATATAAACAAATGGTATCTGTTACTTACTATATTTCTGCTTAACGCATATTAAGTTTTAAACTCGTGAGTTGGGTATTTAAGTGCATGATTGCATGCATAATTTTAACTTTTTTAGTGCATGATGTTTCGGGGTTACTCATGACAAATAGTTGAGCATTTGGAGCGAAATCTAAATATTTTCAAGCAAATATTCACACAAATTTGACAGTTATAACCCCTTTTCATACAGCTATTTCATGTCACAACGAGACGTAAATCACAGGAATTCGCAGGCGCGATGCGAAATTCCATTGTTACATTCCCTGTATTGTTGATATTCCCTGAAAGCTAGCAATTTTTACTTTCTCGCACTTACTAACGTAAGAAGGGAAAGTATTGTAATCGTGCGTCGGAAAACGGCAAATTTTCGATACAAAAACTCTTGTCGCGGGCCCCGACAAGGAAAAAGTGGATAAATCCAGGTGTTAAATATAGAAAAAAAGGCAATCTAACACGTGGTGTAGTCAGTTTTGCGTCCTTGATGTCGGAAAATCGATTGACAGTAAAACGTATATCTGCCGATCTGTCCGAACGTCTGTGCACAACGCTTGCCAATTAACTGTTCAGCAGATTTTCTTCAAAATTGGTATTCCCCAATCATTATTGCTGATGTCATGGCTCTTGAAATTTGAAACCGAAATTTTGCTTGTTGAAAGACTAATGACTACATAAGATTGATTGTATTTGTTTGTGAATATTGTGTAATTGAAAGAAATATAAACATTTTAAGGAATGTGTTGGTTGTAAAATATTTATATTTGATATGTTGATGATGATATGTGAAGTGTGTGAGATAAATGAATAAAAAAAGTCGCTTCCTGTTCAGATGTGCGTAAGGTGTTATGTAGTTAACCTATGTATGATACAAATATAGCGTGTGTGATTGATGGTAGGCCAGTGTTCTATTTTTCATAAAAAAATACCAGACTCCCAAATATTCAAAATATTAAAAAAAATCATTTAGAAAATTATTATCTCGTGCTTCAAGATGCAATTCAGAGAATGCACTGAATTAATGAACTACTCTTCCCTTTCCTTTTGTGCTGTGCTTCAGAAAAAACAACTAATTTAAATATCAAACAATAATTGCTTTTTTGAATTCCTGAAATACGATACGAATTCATCTTCTTTCAGCGTAAGCCCAGAAAACTTCTCACGTAAGATTATGAAAATATTAATAGGCATTTATTTCTCGCATGGGGCCAACGTCTAGTATCACAAAAAATTGTAAAACTTGTTAGTTTATGCCAGTGGCGAGAGTTCAACAGATACAACCCTTAGAACAACAATAAAGATATGGCATTAATTTAATTTTGCGATTATAAATTGAATTTTGGCGCTGAAAACATTTATTACAATAAACTATTAGAAAAAGAAAATTATAATTTTTGAATTTATGATATAAAATTAAAATTTGCCTTCTGGTCTGTTCTTCGCATTTACAAATTTATTAACAATAGTAGAAATATTATTTTTCATACACACCGTTTTTTCGTGTTTAATTGATAAAATATTTAAATTACTCAGACAATATTGTGCCATTGTACTTCGTAAATAATTTTTAATCAAGTTGAAAACGTTATTTAGTCTCTGACCAGCCTTACAGGAAGTATAAAAAATAGTGGCAATACTTTACACTTATCGGAGAAATTTGTTAATAATGAGCAATATTCGATTATTAATACGTTTGCAAAATATTCAACAGATCTTAGTTTTGAAATTTGACTTTTTAAACAAATGCGCAAAGACAATGACTGAGACGACAATTTTTTCGTAACATCTACAGGCTCTTTTAATTGAAGTTTTTGTACTTCTTCGTAAATTTCATTATTAGAAAGAGCTATCAAACCTTGTGGATGAATCACTTTGAAAATTGCCACTGTATTTTTCAACCCAACAATTCGTCGCTCCAACTGATTATGGCAATATCTAGGTATCCATAGTAAGTATTAAGTTTGTATCTTTGTTCTTCATCAGTGAGTCGTATATCCGAGCAATGTTCGTCAAAATGTTTCATTCTCGTCATTAGTTTATCGTTAGTGATTGAAAATAAAACACATGTAGAGGACAGAGGGAATTCAGTTTAATTTCTTTTTACATCAATTTAAAATGGAGATTCCCAGAAAAGTGAAGTAAAAAACAAAAAAACGATCCTCTAACTTAATTAAATCACATGATATCAGTCGTGTATTATTTCCACCGTTTAAGACTAAATTGAATACATTTGATTCTTTTAAATTTAATCCTCAATGAAGGTTATAAGTAGATCGGTCACATTGGAAGATGTGTATTTTTTGTTTATTTTTTCTTTTTCAGACTTCCCCTGTCCAGTAGCCCTGGGGAAGCGGGAATTCAACAAAAGGACTTTACAGCAATTGCTACAGCCGATTAAGCTTATGTAACCATGGGAAGGATGGTATCTTAAATATAAAGCTTATAACTATACTATAATTAACTTATATAACAGATGTTTTAAGCGTTTTGTAGTTGAATACAAAAATGTATTAAATGTTGTTATTGGGCAATAGTAATTAACGAAACGAGTGTATAAAGACGGGATATAAGTATTTGAATGGTATGTTCACGAAAACAAGCGACGATAGGAGCGATTTTTCTTATTTACCATGAGAGCAATTATTCCCCTTTATGCACGTATTAAGTTCAATATGTTTTCGTTTCCATTAAAGAATAATTTTAATTTTGAACATTTCAAATCATATCTTTACCATTTCAAGTATGTATTTGATGACGTCATATTTATTCTGAACAAGACCTATGCCTCGCCGTGTA
This sequence comes from Gryllus bimaculatus, assembly GCA_017312745.1. Lineage (NCBI taxonomy): Eukaryota > Metazoa > Arthropoda > Insecta > Orthoptera > Gryllidae > Gryllus > Gryllus bimaculatus. The sequence continues at coordinate 9,474,737 of BOPP01000015.1, read as the reverse complement.
CATACGGAATGTCCTAGTTTATGTAAGCTTAAAATTCTATGTATACTAATAAAAATTTTAAAAACGAGGGGGACGGAAAGTCATCAGAATAGTCTTCCTTTAATTTCTTCAACAGCGACATATGATCATATTTTTGTCTGTAACATTTTACCCAAAACAATGCGTTTTTTTCTTCTCCATTTCCATTGGTATAATGTTGTGGCACTAATTCCAAGCACTGCTATAATTTTCCTTTTACGATAATTGTGAACGGACATTTCTGATTAATCTAATAGAAAAAATAGTAATCTGATTCACTATACACTATATAAACACCCCAGGATAACACGCAACATGATCAGAACTGCTCCAACACAGTGCCAGCAGCAGCAGCAGCAGCGAGGAGCGTGGAACGCAAGTGAGGAGCGTGGGATCTCGGAAATTCCGCGTTTCGCACAAGAGTGCGCTCTAGAACGCTGCTGAGATCTTTACACGGATGATTTTCCTCGAATAGTTCTTGAGTGGCACGCAGAAGCGTGGCAGAAATAAGAACCACACTTCTGCGCACCACGGTCCTGCCCGCGCGCTCTAACTCGTGGTTAGGAATGTCCCGGTCAGACGCGCGGCTAAGAAACCTCGTGTACGTAAAGAGCCCTATTGGTTAGGGACGTTCAAGAACTGTCCTATTACAGTGTAACCGAATATAACGTTCCCTTAAGACAAATCCTTTGAAGTTGTGAAAATTGCAACATGGGACTTGCAAATAGCGGCTCCCTGCGGGCTCGAAGTACACAGGATATATACTTCGTGTACTGCGGGCGCAGCCTGGGATCGGTGACACTTGAGAAGTGTTTCTTAGTAGGATGTTTAGAACTACCTACTGGCGAGTTTTTGAACCCCATCTCCAAATACGTTTCTTCCGGTTTACCAACAGGTGCAATAGTGCACAAAACCTGTTCCAAGGTAAGGTGTTAGTCTTAGAAGATCCATAAATTTATTTCTGAAGTCTTAAAAATAACTATTACATATTTTATATTTCTCTTTAAAATTATATTTAATTTCCTGTAATGTGTGAGTGAAATTTTAAAAAATGCCAAACAATTATTGGTTTTTCGAATATTAAATTTATCCATAGTCTCCTGTTCCCTTTCCACACTACTACACAATTAAGAAATTTGTGCCCCTCCTCAAAATCGTTTCTGGAGCTGCATGTTACACTACTCTTTCTGCTCGACATGGCGCCGACGAAACTCAAGAGTCCGTGGCGCCGCGATGTCTACGATTCCAGGCGACCCCGGCCCGGCCACATAGAGGAGAGATACATCTCTACTCTATGCCCGGCCACGGCCACCTTCAAGTGAACCACAGAAGGTGGCCGTGCTCCGGCCCGGCAAAGCGCATTTCAGCGTCTCCCGCGGGTTCCATTCCGGCATCAGTGTTACATTGTGTGTTGTGTATAACATCAGTGTTACGTTTTCGGGTTAAGAAATTTAAAATAAAATTAAACTAAGTAAAAAACAACGAAAAACTAGTGGTGCTAAAAATTTACGCAATTTCTCGCCCTTAGTAATCGTAATGTAATACTATTTTTGGTATACAAGCATAATAAACGACCTTTTCAGTTGCAAATTGCTTTATCACACGTTCAGCCAATCGATGTGAGAGCATTGCTAGGAGATAAAGGTATCAGAACAGACGACCACCATTTTCTCGCACAAATGTCAAATACCCGAGACATTACAAGAAAGTTGTTTCGCACCATTAAGTACAGTTTGTGTTGCTGCTGTTATGCCTGTATTATCGGGCATTCGAGGTACAGTAATCAGAATTGGGTTGACATACACTTTTCATGCTTTTTCGTTCAAAAATTAAAATTAATACAAATCAGGTGTTTTTACTTTCTCGCATACGTACTTATGTACCGAGTATGAGTTTTAAAAGTTTGAAGAAAACCTCACACTTTTAAAACTGCCGCAAGAAAGGTCTATACAACCTTCAACTTTCCAACAAACCAATATAGTATATACATCTTATGTAGGGCCAAACTACCATCTGTAAAAAGAAATATTTTGTCGACTTATTACACACTATTTTAATATGGAGTAATATACGTAGTATAGAGAAAGTTATGCAATGCTGCAGAAAATTAATGTAAAGACAAGTTTTGGGATCTCCTAATACCGAAATAGTTTGTGTGTGTTTAATTTAATTTTTTTTTAATGTCCGTCCGCCTGGCTGTAAAAACGGTTGCCTAAACCATACGTAAGATTTTCTCCAAAATGGATATTCCGTGGTCGATTAGACTCGACTCACGGCGCTGCAATTTTGAAAACCTTCTTCAAAATTTGGGGGTACTACTTTACATGAATCCCTAGCAACATTTTCAAAATTTTCTCAAAAAATGGCTCTTTTTTGGGTGGTGGGTTGAAAGAATAGAGTAAAATACACGTATAAAAGTAGTGTAGGTTCGATTTTCACAGATAATTCTCAATTTTTCGGCGTCTTCCTACGACTACAAAATTTAAAATAGAGATTTTCCTTTGAAATAAAGCTTGTTCTCCATTGTCAGGTCTTTCATTAGGGTCGTTTACATTTGTTTGATAATTTTAGCAGTTTTCGCGCAGAAAAACTTCTAAAATGAATCGAAAAATAACCTTAGCTTTTTAGTTACAAATGGGAATCCTGAACCCTTGTAAGGTCTCTCTCTAGTTGCTAAGCGAGTGATCGTGAACCGCTGTGGCATTTCGCGCAATTACAGTGTGCCGGAAACACAAGAATCGGGCATGGATCGCTTACGTGCGCCTGGAGACGGCGCGGCTAATAAATACTTAAGAAAAAAATTAAAAAGGATAAAAAGAAAAGAGAAAGACATCTAAGTGAAAGAAAAAGTAGAGGAGACTTGTAAAATCCTGACGACTTTCTTCAGTCCTGGACAGTAATGTTTCTATTAAGCGAATGTTTAATTTGTGAATCGAAATCATGCGTTTTTTATTAATAATCTATCTGTTCATATCTGTATGATAGTATGAAAACTTTAATACCCTTATCTATCATCCTTTTGTAGCTTTGAATTCAACGATTTTAATAACAAATTATTACTATTTTCTTTTAAATTTAAAACCATTCATTATATATTAAACTTAATATTTAATTTTGTTAAAAGGATGATAAATAATCTAACTCGTTTATAATTTATATTATCTTTGTGCTTATATACGATATGTGAAATTGAATGAGAAACACACACTCAAACCTCCCCCCTCCCTCAAATTCCCTCTGGATCCAGAGACGCATCCCTGTCAATACATTCCTCGGAACAAGGACAAAAGAGATCAAATAGGTTTTAAATAATTTGTAAACGTATAAAAAAATCTCCAATGTAAGAAACGAACAAAGAAATATGAAATAATAAACAAATTCTAACTTACGTAGCATCCAACTGCCTAGCATCGCCATTCTTTTTACGTTCCCGAAGCACAGGATATTCGGAGCAAGCGACTATGTTTGACGCAAAATTACTCAAAAATTAATATTTTCGAAAAATTAGATATGACCTTATTTGAAGACGTTTTTGATGAACACTTCATTAAGGAACAAACGTATCTTCACAATTGTAGTTGTAAGAAGACGCCTAAACTTTTAGTTAAAAAAAATCAGGAATTTCAACCGAGACCGACAACCATCGACACTTTTAACCGTCCTTTACGTTATCTAAGGTCCAAATTTAATGAAAAAAATTGTGTCCTTTTTGCAGAAAAAAAAATGTTTCAATGACAATAAAAATTGCGCATGTTTGACACAAAAAATACTCCTAGATTTTTGAAAAATTATCCCCGATATTATTTTTAGAACCATTTTTGATAAACACATTTCATTATGAAAATAATTATATTTTTGTAGTTGTAGGAAGACGCCGAAAAAATTTTGAAGTTTTTCAATTTTCGGAAAATTATGATTTTTAACGAACATGAAACCCGCGTTATTCTCTTAAAAATTCTTCACACTATTCAACAACAAAATTTAATAAAAAGCAATGGCACCATTGTTGAAAAAAAAGTCTAAATAATATTAAAAATTGCCTATATGTCAGTCAAAATTGCGCCGAAAGTACTGAAGTTTTCAAAAAATTGTACACATTTGAAAATCTATTTTTAAGGAACGGATATCATTAGGGGAAACATCGGTATCTTCATAATTTTAGTAGTAGGAAGACGCCGCAAAGTTTGAATTTTTGCAATATTCGAAAAATCCGTTTTCAACGAAAATGTGCCCTGCACTATTCCCTTAAACATCCTTCACACTATCCAACAATAAAATTTAATCAATAACGATGGAGCTATTTTTTTTTTTTGAAAATGTTCCAAGGGCTTCATGTAAAGTACCCCTCAAACTTAACATATCGGTTTCAAATAAGGGGCCGCAACATCAGCCAGATCAATTGAGGAATATCAATTTAGGAGAAAATCGTCTGAATGATTTAGCCACTTGCTTTGTTCACAGACAAACGGTTGTTTGGCAGTCAATCGATTTTTATGTATCAAAGCCCCACAAAACACAGGATCTGGCTACACCGCATGTTAGAAGAATTTTTTTCTCTCAATTTATCACTGGATTTATTTATTTTTTCGTTTCGGTAATATGTTTTTCTGCCGAAATTTCGCCGCTTTACTTAACTTTCTCTTTTTAAGAAGTATCTCCTTAAGGCAAGAAAATACTAAGCACCTTGTCATCAATTGGAACTCAGCAAATACTATGTGTGAGAAGATGTTAAAATATTTCAAAGTACACAGAAGAATGAATGAAAAATAGTTTACTTTTTGAATAGGTTTCACTGAAACATTTTTAGTGTTTTTTTAGACATGAAAACATTTTTAAAATAAATGATAATTTCATAGCCTGCAAAATAAAATAACTAAACAACTTTTTCTGGGTTGAATTTTGAATTTATGTTATATGAAAATCCAAGAGAGATGAAATGAACTTGAAACGACATAGATTACACTACGTTAGGACGTACATTCTCCTCACAGCAAATCATCCCCCCGCCCCCAAGGCTACATAATTACTGTTACATTGATTAATGGTATATTTTGTATGGTATAAATGACAAGGCTTAAAACTGAATAAGATGATGCAGAAAAAAACAGAAATTTATGATCAAAATTATTTAATAAATACAGTGTACTACATCCAAGTCCCTATACTTTCATATATATTTTACAGATTTAAAATCTTTACAACATACTGATTAAACAGTAAATAGATTAATTTTTACAAATATACAACAAACTAAATCAGAGACAAGAATGTAGCAGGACTGTTTAATACATTTATCCTCATTCTCTTTATTTCAAGAAAACACTCAATAATACATTAATAGAATCACTAAAATATATAATTCATTTTTTCAGAACTGATTCAGAACCTAATGATGTAATGATGATTGGACTAGCTGAAAATGATTAGGCATAAAGTAATCACAATTTCAATATGCCCTGGGACAGATTCTTTCTTATCAAAGAAAAAATTTCATATAAATTTAAATAACAATGATTTTCCGAATATTGTTAACTATTCTGATATCACTTAGAGAAAAGGCCGAGAGAGACCAAAAGAAGGGGTAAGGAAATGAGCATGGTAAAATGTGACACAAGACTATCTTTGCTGTACATATGTATAAAACACATCACGTTGATCACTCTGTCACTACTGAGTATAATATACACAAGTCTGTGCAGCCAGCCATTGGTTATGGCTAATTTATGAGCATCTACAGTCATAATAATTTCACAGAAGCATCGTCTCAGGTTTCTCCATTAGTTGTTGGAAGGCCTGTAACCACTGAGCTCCCACGGCACCATCTACCACTCTGTGATCACAACTTAACGACACTGTCAGGAACTGTGCTGGCTGGTACCTAAGCATTGGAACAGAATGTATATTACAATATTTATGTACAGTATTTTAAACATCTACATACAAAGCAGAAAGTGCATAAGTCCATTTATAAGTGAAACTCGCATTTTTTACAAATTGTTTTAGAGTTATTTAATGGTTAAGACCCCCTTTTTCTATACTTATGATTAGTGAAATTGGTGAAGACATGATGTTTAAGTGTATTAAAATATTGATTATTTTCTGATTTAACATCACAGGAGTCTTAAGTCACAAAACAAGAATATGGACAGGAAAAACACATATTTGGACTCTAGTTTTGTTTCAGGAAATCAATACAAACGTATTAAAGTGCAAGCAAGAAAGTCAAAAGGTACAAACTTTCTCATCTTTTGGTACTTCCAAGTAAATGTGCATATATCCAGCCATTCGTTCTAAACCTTTACCTCTCCCCTCCCCTGAAAATACTACAAAATCTATACCATTCTTATCAATTTCTTTGAATACTTCTTTCTGTAGCTTTGGTTGATAGCTTTTGAATACTCTAAACTCCAATTTTCATAATTCATTTCCAATTCCATTATTTTAGAAATATTAGAATACTTATGAAAACATTGTTGAAACAGGATATTCCAGATTACATGATCCATATAGAATATGCAGTTGTCTATGCAACAATATTCTATGGATTCATTATTTCAAAATCAAACTACATTACTTCAACTGACCTCACTTAAGCTTGGACTATGTCCCACTTGCAATAATGGAGTTCCCTAAATTATATGAACACCCCTTGCAGATGAAATCAGGAAACTGGCGAGCTAACTGATGAGGAAGTGAAAAGAGACCTTGCACAGTTTGATACAACCTCTGAGTACCCAAATGCAGAGGATTTAGAAAGGAAATAGGCGATAGTCAATTAAAAACTCTAGATGACAACTCACCAGAAATTCCTGACCCAAATAAACCATGCATCACCATTGTAAGATTATTGTGCAAAAAGAAATGACTTTGGAGTAAATACAAATCCGCCAACCAACAATTGATATGTAGGGAATTTACAGAATTCTGTAACATTATAACAAATGAGACTCAAACTTGCAGAAGGAACTATGAGCAAAACATCACCAAAAGTAAAGTATATACTCATATATTCACAACCACTGAAGTCCACTAAAGTCTCAATTCAACATACCCTCGGGAAAGAAGATGGGGAAATAGTTTCAAGCAAGGGAGTGATTGCTGAAATCTTTATAATCTGTTTACAGAACTTTTAAACATCTGATTCTAACAATCCCATCTCTCCTATTTCTTCACTCCTTCTCAAGAAACACTGGAAGACATTGACTTTCAAATTGCAAGCATCTATAATGTTCTAATGCCACCCAAACTCTGCTGGACCAGACAGTATACCACCACGTTCTCAAGAACGCAGCAGAGAATTCACTTCTACTCTCCACAAATCTTCTGAGAGTCTCTTTGACACCAGAACAATAGCATTAGACTGGAAAACAGGTGAGATAATCCACCTCTTAGAAAAAGCAATAAACTGGATGCCAGCTACTACAGGCTACTACAGGCCTTGACCAGTTTCATATGGAAGTTTTTGAAGCAGATTCTGGTGAATGAAATTCTCAACTTGGTTTTGAAACTGGATGTATACCCCAATAACATCAAGATTTTATACCACAAAAATTTATAACAACAAATCAATCTACCTTCACTTCATAATTGTATTATGGATCTAGATATTAGTAACCTAACAGATATCATCTGCCTGGACATCTCTAAAGCTTTCAATACGGTACTACATCGTAGGTGGAAAAAGCTACTTCATTGGATGCAATCCTTCCTGGAGAATTAGCACTTCAGCATGAAAATTGGAGGCAAAAAATCATTGTGATTAATCCTATTTATTTTGTATACTAGCAACTAACCAAATGAAATACAATCCCAAGTCAAGACATAAGCATTGATACTAAATTCTATGCCAAAACTCTTCTGAACCATCTCCAAGAGATCTTAGATAGGTTACGTGTATGGTTGAGAGACTGGATGCTACATCCAGAACAATTCAAAATGTTTGATCATGCACATAGGGGAATCTAATCCCAAATGAAACTATCATACAGGTCAAGAAAATGTAGTAAAAACCATGGTTATGAAAGATCTGGTAATCATAATTTTATGAGACCTAAAATGGGAAAATCATATAAATTACATCTCCTAAAAAGCAAATAAAGCTATATACACACTCCATGAAGCACAGTAAAGCAAAGTACAGTAAAGTAACATCTTTGCCTCACTTAATAGGACCTATATTCTCCCGATCATTGAATTTGGCACAATTATTTGGAATACTTAATTTGTTAAAAACATCATCCAACCCAGGAACTTTTAAAGAAGAGCAATATGCATTCCCCAGGATCACAAAAACATGACCTATGAACACTGATTGACCAAACTTGGGCTTGTTCTCAGACTCTATGAGACATAACTAAATCATACACATATTACATGGGCATCACAAAACAGAACCATACAATATCATTTGTCACTCTGAATATTCCCACATATAAGAACACAGAATGAAACTTTTAAGAAATAAATATACAATCTCACAATAGATAAAAAAATTTCTTGGTAGCAGTCTTTTTGATATCTCGAACACACTACCAGAGAAGCAAAAAACATATCTTTAAGCGAACATAAGCATGAGGAAGGGTACCATGGAACCCTTGATGACCACACCCTACTGATCCACAGACTCTGCATTTTTCTCTTTCAATGAAGGTTAATTACCTCAAAATACAATACCCACCAACACTGTACTATTTTATAATAATGAGATTGTTATTCTCACTTTTATTTATTTCATACATACAGAACATTAAGTTCTATATTAAAAAGAAAGAAGAACATCAGATATTCACATGGAGTTATTATAGTGATTTTTCGAGAAGTGAAAAGTTATGTCAAAATGAACATCAGCACTGAATCACGGTATGTCAGATGTATTATGTTGTCTGCAAATACTTTAAGAAAATAAATAAACTTTACCTTTTTTGGTATCAGGGACCTCAAAACATTTATTTTCAATAAAATACCAATGATTTTCTGTTGTTTTTTCTGTATTATGTATATTATTCCCTAGATACATATATAGGAGAAAGTAAAAATCAATTTTCTGTGGCTAACAGGAGCCATCAACAAAATCCACATATGATAAGCTCAAAGCTAAAACTTTTTGAGACGTTAGCCAGTGTTATGAGGAACAGGGAAATGCAAGTATGGCAGCCTGGTGTCAGCCTTGCACTACACAATTTTTTGAATGTGACAAAAAAGCTATGCCATTGGAGAATGAGTACACAGCTAATTCTTGTTGTAAATTGTTTATTAGATAACCAAAGTGTGATGAAGTTGTATACCATACAGATGTAGCATCTCAAACATGTATGCCATATTGAATTCCAAGTGTCTTTCTTTTAATGCTCTCTTGTATTAGAAGCTCAAAGCTAATGTTTTGCTCTAATGGTAGAAAATTATTTTTCATTGCCTATTATTAACCCACTGTACCTTTTTGGTACCTCTCAGTAGCCACCATACTGATTCAAAGATGTCGAATTTGGCACTATATCATGTATGATAGGTACCAATCTGCGGAAAATATTTATTTATTTTAATGCCTACATGCCCGAATCTGTATATGCCATATCAATTGGATATCTTAAATAAAGAATATTAACCTCTACAGTTGTACAATTGTTTACTAGTGTGATGCGTAAAACGTAGTACATGTGCCACTCTTGTGTTTTTTAATCATTTTTAATGTCTGAAATACCGATATATATGTACCATACTGATGGCATGAATCTAGGCAAGGAAAAAACCTGTATATTTGTAAAATATTTTTTAAGAATAGGAAATATAATTAAGTTGTAATTACTTCGACTTTTGTATATGCATTAATAAATTGAAATAATTTGGAAATGAAATATTCTGTGGAAATTCTATGTTGATCAATATTTTAACACCTTGTTAACCTTTTTCTGTTTTTGATCAATCAAAGTAAATGTTTCAAAAAAGGTAGTGGAGCATGACTTTTCATGGAAACATTTATATGCATCGTCATATGTGAACAAAAATTAACACACTTTCCTGTAAATTAAAAAAAATTGATATTGTTTTGAATGTAAGTATTAAAAATGAAATTTCACAGTAATCAGAAATGAAATTATGGAATAAAAGACACATATAAAGAAAGGGGAAAGAACTTACCAACATATGTTATTAATAAAAAACTTTACAAAATGAAAAATATAAATCCAAAATTAATACAAATAAGGAAAACAATTCCCGATGTAAATCCACCCTTCGAGGAGAAAGTAGCAATTACGATTTGAGAGAGAACATATTCACGTAAAAATAAACATTATCATTTGCAAACATTAACAATGAAATCAAGCAAAAAACAGAAATAAACAGAGATGGAATTGCGAAGAAACAGATCAAGAATGGAGTACACTTACACAAATAAAGGAAATGAAATATATCAGAAAGTATAAATATGTTAGGGCAATTTTATTTTCGATAGAAGATTGTCATAAATGTTTGTGATTAATTTGATTCTAACATGGCATTAATGGTATTGTGTGTTTTTATACATAATATCTCCGGGATTAATCTTGAATATTTTCTGGGTTCATTATCCAAAATGGCAGGGTTGTCAAAATTAAAATAATGAAAATATCAAGGCAATATCCAGAAATTTAGTTAAATTTTGCGCATGTCCACTTAATGTTAGTAACATGTTCTTTAATTCTTTGTTTGAAAGCACATTTAGTCTGCCCCACATGCAGAGTAAAAGCCAGTAAAATCACAACAATTAAGGCAAAAAAAAGAAAGAGAAAAAAAAGTACATTTTCTTTATCTGCTAAATTTTTGACTCATTTTTGACAGCCTTACCAACTTTGTATAAACCAACCCAGGAGATAATCCAGAACATTACGTATAAATCTGTCTAAAAGCACTATAAAAATACCACATAGTATTTCTGTTCACAAAAAATTGCAAATCAACCATTTACTTAAATTTTTTATGGTTGTTAAGATTAATACAATTATTTTCAATGCTTACAATGATTTTATGAAAATTTTAGAAAGAAATGAATTTTTGAGTATGGTAGCCATTTAAGGATATCTCACGAGTATGGCATTGGCATCTTCTTATCAAAATGCATTATGGGGGCTCAAAATATGTACTGCCGTACTTGTACCTATGACACCGTACATGGCCTAGTGACACAATGCTACATCTTTGAATCAGTTTGATGGCTACTTAAGAAACACCGAAAAGGATCATGTGTGATCATAAACGTCAATGAAAAAGAATTTTCTACCATTAAAGCAAAACATTAGCTTTTGACACATTAAAAAAATTGTGCTGTGGAACTCTGACACCTACAAGCAGCAGTACTTGCGTTTCCCTGTGCCTCATAACAATGACTAACTTCTTAAAAAGTTTTAGCTTTGAGCTTATTGTAAGTGGATATTTTAGCTTGCTACCAGTCTCTAATGCACACTTTTTAATCATCAGTCCAGAATTGTGGTTTTCTTGAAATATAACAAAGGTAACCTGAAATTGCTTAAACACAACTGAGATCTCTATACTTACCCTTTCTCTGGGTCTTTGGATGGAATAAGACGAGTAGTTGTGCCTCCAACTGCAAGTATACATGCCTGAGGAGGATTGATTATGGCAGAGAAACTAGTAATTCCAAACATTCCAAGATTGGAAATAGAAAATGTCCCTCCCTATGAATAAAAAAAGAATTAGAGCACAATCTATCCAACTACTTCAACAAAATACTTTGCAAGTACAAACATACCTGAAATTCGTGAGGTTGTAGCTTGCCTTCACGAGCCCGAGCTGCTAATGATTTCACTTCCTGACTAATTGTAGCCAGTCCCTTCTTATCAGCTTCAAACACAATGGGAGTGATCAGCCCCTTGTCAGTGGCTACAGCAATGCTCATATCAACAGAACTGTATCTAAAACATCCATAGATTAATATGTTGTATAACATGCCAAAATAAAGCACATTCAAGTGACACATGTACCTACACATTCATAAGCAGATGCACACACGCTAAAACTTACATTTGAAATCCCTCTCGCACACTTAACCCTTTTCAGACAGAAATTTCTACACATAACTTTCACAGAATACTCTAAATAAATTACTAATTTGTCAAATAATAGTAAAATCTGACTGTGAAAATGTACCAACTTCATGAAGTTCATGAAATTGATTTTTCACATAAGTGCAAAAGATTTTTGAAAGGAAGAAAGGAAAGGTTAACAAGAAGAAAGCTCTCACACAGTTCTGTACTCCTAAAGGTTAAGAATATTGTACTCTTTAAAGAGACAGAAAACTAAAAATTGATGGTTCTGCTGCTGTAGCAAATCTAATATAAAAAGTATGGGAAAACAATTTAAATACTCAACATATAGTCAACTTCTTGATGAAGTAATAATTAAAAACAAATGTGATGGAATTCTTCACATTAAGTGATTCAACTAGTAGCTTGATTTCAGGTTGCAGGCCTCTTGATTTTAGCACGCAGTTAAACATACTGCTTTGAAGCATATAAATTTATTGTATTCAAAGTTACGAGAAAATAACGATAATGTGCAAAAACAAATTTTGAAAGAAATATGCATTATGAGGATTGAAACCTTTCCCCAGTTTCCTTTATTTTCTTTTCTTCCAAAAACAATGTCTGTGAACAACACTGACACCTAAACCATTCACTGGGTATTACCCATTAGATGTTCCTTTTCTGGTTAAACCCAAAGCACTGTGAACTTGAAACTAATCTTTTGACATTTAAGAGCACTTGACCTGAAGCCTTTAGCAACTTAACAACATAAAAACTAGCTCCAAATTTTACTATATATTTTTTAAAATAACGATAGAGATTTCTTTCTGCATGAAATCTGTTCTTCAACATTAAATTTAAAATTAGGCTATGTACAATTTTTTAAAAATATTAACAATTTTTTAGAAATTTCAGAGCAAATCACAACCATTTTTCATATCCAAACAAGATTTTCTCCAGAACAGCTCCACACATTTCTTTAAACATTTTATATGGTTAGATATAATATAATAAATTATTAATATATGGTTAGATATAATATAATAAAATATTAGATATGATATAATTTATCTATCCATATAATAAATTATATGGATATATAAACATTCTCTTAAAAATGGTAAATCACATGAATTTAGTGCCATTTTGATTGAATCTTTTCATTCAAAACCGCCATTTTCAATCAATCTCTTCAAAATGACACTAATGTAACTTCCTTTTACTCATCTTGCATGCCATTAAAATATTTACATTACAGATGTATTTATATTTGTATCATAAATACTTCAAAAATTCTCATACTTCTAAATTCCTCAAAATCTCAAACATTAAGCCAACAAGCTCAAAATGGCACATTTTACAGAAACACTCATATAACTTTCTCAGAAACTGCTCAAAATTCCCACCCTCAAAATTTGTATACGAAAAGTTTGCTCTTCTGTGATATTCCCAAAGCTTCATTTCAATTAAGCCATTACTACATTAAGTATGAGAACTACAAACTATGTCACTGTGAAAAAAGGTTTCTCTTGTCTAGTGAAACATATTACAGTATACACAATGTAAAAAGTATTGCTTGAAAGAAAATAAGTTCTTATGTTAATTGAGAAGAGACGTAAATATGTATAAAATACAATATTTTCGGTAAAATTATTTACTTTTGACAACAATGTCAATTAATGATCAAGAGGATAATAGTTCTGAAGATAAAGAAATTTCCAAGTATTATTGCTACAACAATGAATGATGCTGAATGTCATTGAGATAAATTCAATCAACATTCTAACCTCATTGGTTGTACATGCAATAAAAAGATCAATAAAACTTGGGTTCATTTTAGAAGATAGTAGAAACCGAGTGCTATACTTCAGGTATTTTGATAAAGAGAGATTTGCACATGGTTGCATTTGTTATTTTTTATTTATGGGACTGTGACATTAAAAAACAAATAAAAAATCAAAAAACAACGAATTGCATCTTTTGGGTATTGTGGTGATTACGTAGGGGCAGTGTGGTATCAAGTGTTTATGCCCATATAGTTGTTTATAGTAATACTCACTGTCTTATCACAGTGTCAAGCCAAGAAGAATTAGCCTCAGGAACTTTTTTACATGCAAGTGATGCAGCTTTTATGATAAAGTCATTAACGCTTAACTTCACTTTTTGCTTCTCTAAAAGTGAATTCATAGATTTACGCAGTTTCATTATTTCATCCATTTTTACATCCATTTGAAGGTAATAATGGGGTATTGTCTGAAACAAAAAGTCAATATCTTTGAAATATTGCAAAGCAAATGTTATATTTGCATATCAATCGGCAATGAAGTTATGCATTCCTTTACATATAATTAAATGTATTTCACATAGTGGGGCTAAACAATCTAAGGGCCAACAACCAAAAATTTTCTCGTTTTACTTTTGTAGTTTTCTATGTGCTACCACTAATGAAGGGTTATAAGAACAATGTGCCATGGAACCTTTGTTTAGTTGTAAAACCAAACTACACTGATTTTTTAAAATCCAGTTGGGCTGTTTTCATTTTCTCGAAAAAGAGGTTTTAGTGCTTGATCGGCTTACAATGCATATCCTTGTGTTTTATACTTCTCATTTATACCTTTAAAACATAATTAATTTCATAACATTCATTACCTGCTTTGATTGGAGCAATCTTTTAGCTATCACTGCTCGCATATTGGAAACGGGATGGTCAGTGTAAGCAGCACCTGGAATTGCTCCTGCTGGTGCACCTGGAGCTGCTCCAACAGCCATCCCAGCTGGGGCAGCAGCTACGTCTTTGGATGTGATTGAACCATAAAGACCTGTCCCTTTCCCAATAGCCTACAACAAATTCAGCCATTGCATATTAGTGAATCTATTGACATTTCCATACTTAAACAAATTGTAATATGTTTATTTGCTAAGCAAACTGAAAATATCAAAATCAATAAGAAAAACAAATCTGAGGGTTCTCTAATGTACTTAATAAAATAAATTCCACATCTTTTTGTGGTAAAGTTACATAATTTCTTTTGTTCTTGTTTCCTATTTTTATTTTTAATAAAAGTCAGTGTTATGTAGTAGTTTTAGGCTATTTTTTAAACCTACAGAAGAAAAGAGAAATTTTGTTAGTGAAAAACCTAATGTTTGCAACATTTCTAAATACCTTTCCAGTTTGATTTCAATAAGTTTCCATTCAAGAAAATGTTAAGAAAGAGAAAAATAAGACTCGAGTAACAATATGTTCACATTTTCATTTCTAAGTTAAAAATGTGTCTATTTCAAAATAGTCTAACTCTCTGGAGTACATTGTGCTAATTCTAAAGGTAAGTGGCTGCAATTTCAAATTATCAAAACAAAAATGTCTTAATCATTAAAAATCCTGCAACATTACTTCCTTATTAGACTACTTGAAATAAGAATTCTTGGTTTCTTTGGACTTGTCATCAAAATCCAATATTTTTCAAAAATCCATTTCTCCTAATGAATTTTTATTAGAAATTTGTACCACTCATTTCAATTCAATTAATGTGCAACTACACAACATGAAAACTTGAACTTACACAAAAATAAAGAAATATTACCACCCATTACAAAAATATGATATTTCCAATTTACAGGACATTTCCTCATTTACAAGCAAGTGACTTTTGAGATAACTCCTTGAGTAGTATAATTCTGTTCATTAATTATTTTCACTGATACATTTCTTTCCTTATGAAGTTAAATTGATCACCCTTACCTTTTTTTAAAAAGAAGCCCTTAATACTCTACAACATATCACACCTTAGTTTAGTTGAAGGTCCACTGTTAGAAAATTACAACACAAAGACCTAAAATACAGATACAATATCTCCTCACCTGAAGGGACACACCCTTCTCTGCTGCCAATCGGAGCGCAAGAGGACTGGCATAAACCCGAGCTCCTGGGGGTAGGGGTGCAGCAGGAGCAGCAACAGCTGCAGGAGCTGCTGCAGGTGCCGCAGCAGCAGCAGGAGCAGGTGCTGAAGGTGCAGCAGGTTTAGGAGGTGCATCTGGTTCAGCAGTGTCTACAAAATCCTTGAAAGCAGCGACTTGGTCTGCTGATTCCACAATAATGCAGACCAGCTGGAATGCAATAGTACATAACGATAACAATTTGTAATCCTTTTGACACAAAACTCTGACACAACAACAACCAAATCATCTCTTCAGAATTGAGATTTCTTGTATTGTATACAGATGTTACAAAGTGTTCAAACTTGTCATAATTATTAAAAGATCAATAAAATTCCAAATTTTTCAACATAAAAACCTTAAAGATATCTTTCAACATTTTTTCCATTTTTGCAAGACATGGATGAAAATTTTTATCAAAGCAAACTATAGTCCCTTTACACAAATTTGTTAAATAGAATTTGTAAATGGAATGCTGCTGGAACATGTAGCAAGGAAATAAACCGTGGTATTCTTACCTTGCCTACACGGACATCTTTGGTTCCTCCAGGAACAAGAATTTTAGCTAAATATCCTTCCTCAGGAGTTTCAAACCCCATTGTTGCTTTGTCAGTTTCAATTTCAGCCAATAAATCACCTTCATTTAACTTGTCTCCTACAACATCATTAGGGGTTAGATCCTTTCACCAAAATTATATTAATAATCTTTGTAATACATGCATACCTTCTTTCTTTTCCCAGCTAACTATACTTCCTGTCTCCATTGTAGGAGAGAGAGCAGGTAAATTTACTTTAGTGTGCTTTGGATAATCACTATAATATCGAACACACAATTCTGGATTCCTCCATAAAAGAAGAACCCGTCTGTTACCAAGTGACTGATTGCCATATCTGAAATATTGACAAATATTTGCAATAACAAGATTTATAATAATCATTTAAAATCATCAGCGCGACGTCTTAAGTGAATAAAAGCCTATAATTCCAATGAACTATCCTTGAACAACAATTACTGCATGTTACATATATTAAACCGAAAAATACGCACAACACGACCCTTAAATTTCAAAAATTAATGTCCACTAAAAATATACGATTTAATATTATGATCAATTTTATTAATTATGATCAATTTTATGTATGCAAGTACTCACCTAAAAATATGTCTTTTATGTGCACATTCAACACTCATACATCGCACAACATTACTTCTCACCACCTGCCTTGCAGTCCCTTTCATAAAATCACATCGTATAAGAGTCGTTCGCAACATATTAACTATGTTAATACACTACTTCCTTCAGGTCACTAAGTAACCACTTGAACACAGATGTTAATAGAATAGTATTCGCTCATCAACGTCTGTCGCATAACGTCCTTCATATGTCCGCGACTTTCACTGCGACCTTCCCAAGAAGCATTACTACCAATACTCCAAATAAAAATTAATTCCCTATTCTTTCATTCTGAGATCGGAAAGTAAGCACCGAGCAGTGAACAGAAATGGAATTCACATTCTCAAGATTTATTCAAAAATGTTTGATGACGTTGCCTACATTTATAGTATTTCTATGCACACAGGATTTCCGGGCATCACAGATTAGATTTTCTTATTCGTTTCTCACGATTTTTTACATTTTTATTGTAAATATTAGGATAACGTTTGAAATAAAAATAATTATAAAGTTATTATTACAAGAGAGGCAAACTTTTAATTTTCTAATTAATAGGCACTAGTTTAAATAAAAATTAATAATTGTTTTAAAACTTGCGTTTATTTTACGCAAAAACTGGGGAACTCATATATGTTCGAAAAATTGTATATGACCTTATTTCAAGGTTTGTCTTTGAACAATAGATCAGATAAAGGAAAAAAATCTCAATTTTGAAAATGTTGAGGCTTCTTGTTAAGTACCCCTATAAAACCAAAATATCCGTTTCAAACTCACGGGGTTTTGAGATCGTTTAAAACGACGGGAGAATATCAATTTTGTAGAAAATTGTCTGAATGGTTTAGGCCGAAGGTTCCCAAAAGGGTTCTAACGACCCCCTGGGAGTCGCTAAAAATTTGATGGGGGTCAGTGATGATCAAGGAGTCGATTGGGGGGTCTGAAACCGAAAATGAAAGGTGAATTGATAAGTACAATAAAATTCTATTGATTAAAAAATAATTAATGAACTTGATATTTAAATTCTATCTCATATAAAGTAACAAACTATATAAGTTACAAGTTCGCTTTTGTTTTTCATCTTTAGGATCATCCTTAGGATCAGGACCTAGCTGTGCTGGTACAGCCGGTGCATCGCTCTGTTATCCCGGAATTAGGGAATCTTAACAAGGACCCCCGGGTCGGATATCGAAAAAGAATAAAACAAACTGTACTCCATTCTTATTTTTTCCATTGCACCAGTAATGTTATTACTGTTTACTAATTACATTTATAATCTTAAATTAACATTAATTTCAGATAAGGAAGTCTTTCTTCGCAGGGGCAACTCAGAACCTAGCACGCACGCAACTACGCACCTGTTTAGGATGTTTAAAAAACTGAAAAAATGTAACTGTCTTCACAACCATATGCTCTTGCAGAAATTATACGCGAATTTATTATTATTATTATTATTATTATTATTATTATTATTATTATTATTATTATTACCTGTTTTGATGCTTTCTATCAGAAAATTACTCCCTGCAAAACGTATTAGAGTTGTTTTTTGCCATTTAAACGCATAACATTTTGTAACAATTGCACAGCAATGGAGATCAGCTATAAACTCAGCTACTCAGACGTGGAAGCGCCTTCAATTATTGAAAATCTCGACAGCTATCAGAATATTGGCGTGCAAAATTGTTATTTTTAAGATATTTGTATTCAATTTTTTGTGTTATACATGATAAATTATAGATAATAAGTTAAGAGGGTAGCTGGAACCAACAATTCTTATAAAAGGTGTCGAGGAACGAAAGAATTTGGGAATCCATGGTTTAAGCTCTAGCTTTGTTTGCAGACTGTCAGGGACAGAAAGATGGCCAGACATTTTGAAAATCGATTTTTCTGCATTAAGGACCCACAAACCGTGAATTCTAACTACACGTCTTAGAGTAATTTACGAGGGTTGGACAGCAACTTTTTTTTCTAAAAGAATTGTTATCGGATCACACAATTTCATTTGCCAAGAGAAAGAAATGCTGCGGTAGAATATGTTCACATCAACAAATGGCTCTCTGAGAGTCTCTATTAACATAGAGTGCAATGGGAAATCAGTTGTCTGACTACCGCCGTGCAAGATGAATTTAACTTATTTCAAGCAGTGCTCATTCACAAAGATAACCGTTACCCATGGGGAAAATGCCCGAGAATGTCACAAGGAATTGGTGAAATCTCTTGGGAGTAATACCGGGCGATCTTGCGGATGGTCAGGAGAATTTCTGCGGGAACGCATTGCAAGCTGCGTGATCAGTAACGCACGTGTGAGTGTGCGAGTGACACGTGCGGTTACCGAGCATCTGCGTAATTAAGCCTTTAGAACGGGTGTGTAATGGTTTTAGAATGTTGTGAAAGCGTATATGCTAAAATGCTTTGGAACATAAAACCATTTCTCTCATTTCAAATACTTTAATAAATATGAGAAACACAATTTTGATGTGTTAAATGTCCATGTACTTGGTTTATACCTGGTCCTTTCATGTGTGTACTTCATATTTTCCACCCGTGCTCGTATTCTCAAAAAAGAAAATAGTTGCCGTGACTTATGCTCCAACCCTCCTGCTACATAGGAACAAGATTTATTTATTTTGTCGTTATCAGGGCCCCACAATAAAAGTTTTTCTGTCGGAAAATCGCCGATTTCCGGCGCACAATTACACTACTTTCTCTTCTCACGAAGTAAGGTGAGAAAGTAAAAATCACACAAAAATGCAAGCACAAAGCGGCTTACTTTGTTTCTAAAGATTGATCAGTTCCAGTTCACAAACAAATGCAGGAGCGTTGAAGACAACAACAGCAGAATCAACAATGCTATTAGCCACAAAAAATAATGGTAGTTCGAAATCTCACAAACTGGTTTGCAAAACGAAGCAAAATGACTGCGTGGAAAATAATTGCACTCAATCGTAGAGGACTATCACAAGCTGATCAACAGACCTTTCCACAAAAGCAACTGCACTTATCAAATGCCTATGGTTGCTAGGCAACCTCGTTTGCCCAGGTACATGAAATCTATTCGGCAGATATATTTCATGTTCGGCAGGTACTTGAAATCTCCTTGACTGCTTCAGAACGTGATCCGCTAAACATCCGTGCTTTAGGAAGTGCCTCACAATCAGGGGCAAATATATGTACGTGCAATTCGGTTACATGAAATTTCCCACTACATATTCAATTACAATGACTATTCGACTCGTGAAATCAAAACAAATAGTATTTAACTAAACATACAAAATGTTCCGATCAGGGCGGTGTATCTCAAAAAAGTTTATCTCTCTTCTTTATCCGATTTCTCTTATTTCCCTCCTGGCCAATCATAAGTTGTGATTAATTCATCTTAGAAGGCGGTAAACATCGATGTCCAATAAACCGCTATAACATAACCACTCTAATTTTAACGAAGCTTTCAGTTATTTTCAATATTTCGCGCATTTTGGAACTCTGTTGGAATTTATTCGTGGAATAGTCTTATTAAATACCACTCGTGCTTTGGAAATTATTAGATAAATCCAATCCTCACTTCGCGAGTCTTGGATTTATCGACAATTTCCAGAGCACTCATGGTATTATCTGGGATAATTTTCAGCCCCTCTACATGCCCTAGACCGTAACATTTGTTCTGAGACATCTGTTTTTTATTGACTGAAGCTGCGTATAACTGTAATGAATGAAGCCACAAAGCGTACTACCGCAGTGGTTTTAAGAAATGGCAAGACAAAAGATGTTCTGCGTCTCTTTCGGCACGGTTGACGCAACGTTTAGCTATAAGATACAGCGACATCACGAAAAAACTACGACAGTTTAACCTGTAAGAATTAACATGCGCGTAAATCCAAAAATAGTTGAAAGATCATTCTTTCAACTACTTTTGGATTTACAAATGCCAGCCAGCCTCGCACCAAATGTTGATGAATTTCAAACGAGAATAACCTTTACAAATTGTGAATTGCAATTGCATGAGGTATTAGGAACGTCTAGGGCATGTAGGCGGAGCTTGGGGAAACTTCAAAATTTCGAAAGGGAGTTCAAAAAATCACTAATGTTGTATATTGATAGGATTAAGCGGATAAAAGTTCGTAACGTTTTCTAGAAACATTGTTATTATGCAGCCATCCAGTACATGGCCAACAGAGATATCGCTAGGACGATTAAAGTTTTTGCAGTTATGTTCTGAATTGTTAGTAAGGCTTGAGCATTTTTTAAGATTCCGCAAAAGCTTTTGCGTGGAACATCCAGTTTTACTTCTAAAGACGTACGAAATTTGTTTTCGAACTTTCCCTCCAGGTAGGCACATGGACAAAACGTAATATACACAAAACAATGATAATTCATATTTATGAATGAATTCCATATTTATTCAAAATATTTTGTGTGACGCTCTAGAAAATTTGATATCCAGTGATGTGTTATCTATTTGATATTAATAATAAAGAGACATTTTTTACTGTAATTGTTTCTTGCTGCACGGTTTATTATTTTCTGTAATGAATTTAGAAATGTTATCTCCATTACTTTCTGATAATTCTTAGCTATTAATATTGCCTCGTATTGATCGTATTTTCTTTTCAAATTTACTGTCATGATCACACATTTTAATATTTTCAGATTCCGTATCAGACGAATCATCGTCGATCTGCACTTTCCCAGAAATATCTTGTATTCAGGATCAGAGTTTCACAATACTCACATAAAATGATTCCTCCCAAAACGTATTTTGGGTGAATTCCTAATATTATTGCTCCTCAAAGCAAGTTATTTTGTTTTTGGAATAGTACGACTAATTTGTGTACTTTTGATTACAAATATGGAAAATTATAAAATTACATAAGTCGGCACGCGGTGTATGGAATACGTCAAGATACACGGGAAAAGAAAAAGAGATGGCCCACAGTTAACCAGTCACGAAAATAACAAAGTATTGACTCGCAGGCGGCAGAGCAAGGACAGGTGGTAGGGTATTAGGAATCAACTTCATCGGCTCATCGAAATTCCAGGAAAGAGAGGCTAAGAAACGCAATGGATTCGCCGGATTGAAACTTGTCAGACTATGAGTGAACTAATTTGACAATGAGAGACCAATTCGTTAAATATTACACAATCGAAACAGCCACTTCGTATATTATTTCTGTTGAGTAACGTTCTGGTATAGACAAGTTTAATGGTTTTCACATCCAAACAATCTTAACAAATAATGTGTCAAAAGAAAAAGTAAGTAACAGAGGTAAATAATAGAGCATTTACTTCAGGAATATTAAAAGTTGTTAAAAATGCGTCTATGTTGGGCAGAAGCAAATGGAATCCCTGAACACACGGCCCAATTAACTGTTTCCTGATATCAAAGTTTCCTGGTTAGAGGTCAAACTAGAATTTCAAAATGGGATCTTTTGGGACCTATATTTAATTTTTGGGAGTTTTGGTCTTCTGAATTATTCCACTCTGCGATGAGAGAAAGACGAACTCGTATCTCGTATTCAGAAATGTTCAGTATCATGGATTGCATCAAAACACGTTTCGTTAAAGTACGTTTTCCTTTATTTAGATGTGGAGGAAAGAGGATTTGGGCTTCCACATGCGAGAATCCTCGTACTATGGTAGTAAGAATGTACAGAAAATTATTAACTTTATCGTAGGTTATAGCAGGAGTGCTTTGGAAATTATCGATAAAGCTCCAACTTGCGAAGCGATGTGGGAATTTATTTGTGACTATCCAAAGCACGGGTGGCATTACCTAGGCTAAAGTCAACAATTTTCGGTTTCCTGAGTGTAATAATGGAAATAATCATGTCGGTGAAAGGAATTTTTCGTTGTGCTTGGAGATACCGTCTGTTGCAGACTCTTGAATTGAATTGAATTTGCCTTATTTTACGTGGCGAGACTCGGGCCATCAGGCCCGGTCTTCCGTTTCACGACGCAAATTTCGCTACGCTCCTTTCATCAACTAGCAGAGAAAGGAGGTATTTCTTGGACGAGAAACAGCGCGATTTGGATTTGAGCTCAGAGGCTCATTTTTAGCTTGAGGATCTTTACATGCAAGTAATCTAGCTAACATGGGACAGCGCGGCTTATACTGTCCCCTGCCGAAGAAGGATTTGTACGCCCTTAAAATCCAAGGCTTCGATCGGGTTTGAAGCCACGCAACCTGGGTACAACAGTCCGGTACGCTAACCGGTTACACATCCGCCGCGACTCGTACCGGAGGGCGCGCGCCCCCGCGTGAGGCCCAATATTGAGGGGCGGGGCGCGGGAGGGAAGGAGCGGGCGGGGCGACTGCGTCATGGGCGAGCCCCCGCAGCTGCCCGCCTCCGTCATGGCCCAGGCACGCGGAGCCATTAGCCGCATCAAGAACAAGTCGCGCCTCCTCGCGTCGGCCGGGCCAAGCGCCCTCCCGGATATCTCTCTCGCTCAGCTGGGACGGCACACCGGGCGCGATTGGCTCTGCCTCGGCAACCGTTCGGACGGAGAGGATGCCCAGCGGTGGCAAGATTTTCCTACCACAGCTGTAGAGCTAAGGGCCCAATCATCTCAAGCAAAATTTTACAAAATGGGAGCTTTTGAACCTTGCATTACGTTCTTGAGCGTGGTGGAACATCCTAGCTGCCGGCGATCTTTTCTTTCTCTTCCTTGTCCTATCCACTCTCCTTCCTCCACACACACACACACACACACACACACACGCGCGCGCGCGCGCGCATACACACACAATCATACGTTTATGCACTACACTACCACACATGTCTGAAGACCAGTCGGGAGCTCAGAGCTTGCCTCGCCCTGGGCATTGTCCCACTGGGAGGAAATAAATGGGCGGTGAAATCCCTCGTAATTCGACGTGTAGGTCGCGTCGGATCTCACCAACCAATGGGCAGAAATCACAGCCACATCCCGGGATAAAATATTAACTATATTTACGCGACAAATTACCATGACAGTTGACGTGCTCGGAATCAATCAATCGATCAATCAGTGGAGGTCAAACGAAGAGAATCGAAAGAAACAGTCACGGTTGCCTGAACAAGTCACACTCATTGTACTGCCAGATGTCTCTTATTAACTAAGCAAATAAAGAGGTACCAAAAAAGAGTATGTCAGTGATTGATCAGTTATTTTCTGTTTCTGGGAGCGTCAACTACTCCGGGAACGTCAACATTAGTTCCGTTAGTGTGGTACATGTTATGTACCACGAGGTGAAGGATCTCCTGTCCCGTTGGAACGGGATATCCGCCGCCTGTCCTCATGTAGGCTTGAGCCCCCTCCCCCTCAGCATCACCCATCCGGAACAAGCCTTAAGCTCCCAACTGGTCTTCCGACATGTGTGGCAGAGTAGTGCATGTAAGTGTAAGGGTTTGTAGGTAAGGGGCGAGGATAGGGCAAGGAAGAGGAAGGGTAGATCGTGCGCGGTCCGTGGCCCGTTGTTGGGGTACTGCTCCGGCATTCGGCTGGTGTTGATGAAACCATGGGAAACTATCGACCAGGCAGCCGGCCGCTAGAATTCTCCTCCAGCTGTTGCGCTGTGATTCAGTGCGTAATTAATCTGTCCATTTGAGTGCTTTAATTATTTTTTTAATTTACTAATATTAAATGGACAATGAAATACAAGACACTTGAAAAAGATCACAAAAACACGACCGAAACGTGAAGTCACGTGTTGTAATAAACATTTTCGTGCTATGAAGGAGATATTTTTGTCTACTAATAAATCTATTGCCGCAGAGTAGAAATTATTTTGCAAATACATTTAGTTACGGAATTAAAAACTTTAACTCGGCGAACACAGAGATATTGATCGTTCAAACTAATTGTTTGAAGTACTGTAGTACACGTAATTACAATATATTTAATTACCCGTATGCATAAAATCGAATCCTGAGTATCGCATGGTGATAAAAATATCTTCAAAACAAATTCGTTTCACCTCTGAAAATTCAGAAACACTTTCAAAACGTATGGTGGTAGTATGTATGAATTAACCTATATTGTCAGTCAGTAATAAACACGAAGTTTATGTGATTAAAAATTAAATTAAATTAAAAAAAGAACTTCAGTCATTTCAAAAATTGCTGACTAGCATAGGGAAATCAGCAGCATGCAGGACTCCTTACTCCATCTTCCAAACACGAAATCGAACTACAAGAGGCGAGACGAAGAAAGTTGGAAGAAATCGACCTAAACTTCCACTCTACGTGTGACATGTTCAACAGAAATTGGAATAACAATAAACTGAGAAGTCTAATCGGCAAATTAAAAGTAAACGGCTTCCACAATAGATTAAGCATAGAAAAAAATACGACAAAAGACTGTAGTGTGTGGAGTGGAAAACAACGCAATTGATACCCCTTTATTGGTGCACCAAAAGAACAAAGTTCCCAGTGGCATATATGAAAAAAGCATTTAACCTACATTTGTGAGCTTGTGTACAAATATTGCAGTATTTGGCTTCTTTACTTTTTCATATATAACGGTTACAATAGGAGGACATTTTTACTAGTTTTATATGTTAGGCTGTTGCTGAAGAATGGACAATTGTCCAAGACGTTTGAATTGTTATTCTGGTATTGGTGAAAAGTGCAGATGAGAGCACTATTAAAAACAGAAAATATTTTTTGTTCGACCTTAAATGTTATTGAATATTTTATTCAATCACAAATAGCTCATTTTGTGTATACAGTGCAGAAAATACATAAGTTAACAAATTAAATAATGTGTATTGGGTAAAGATGGAATGCACGAAAGCCTTTATTTAACCGCGATAATATACTTTAATTGATTAATTTTTCGTCAAAAAGAGATGGACGGGTGGTACACGTGCTTTGTCTTATAATTGGTTTCGTAATCATTAAAAATATACATAATCCTTGTACTTGTATAGTAATAGAGTAACTTACGTCTCTCAGTCCGACTGTCCGTCGGTCTGTCATTTTTTGTTATAACCTTCCAGTCCACCAATCGAAGCAGATGAAATGTCAATGAATGCGTTGAGAGTCCTAGTGGGGAACTGTTTACTTTCTCTGTGGAATCTCAGGGCGCTCGTTATTCCCTCTTAAAACGTGTTTTTGTTTTTAAATCCACTAAAACATGTTATACGTAAGAGCGTAAGTTTCTGGTACGCTAACAGAAGGGCCACGGACTGCGCGCGATGTTTCCTTCCTCTTCCTTGTCTTATCCTCACCCCTTACTTACACACACTGACACTTACATGCACTTCACCACCAAACAAGCCGGGAGCCCGGTCAGGAGCTTAGAGCTTGCGGTTGAGAGCCGGTTGGGGCGGTGCCCTCTGGCGCCCGGTGGGAGATGCCTGATTAAGGAAAAACCCGTTAGTCGTCGGTTAGATCGTCCCCGGTTCTTGCCATTCAGCGGTGAAAAATCACCTCCACCTTCGGAGGAGAAAACATGCTTCACACTTACGGTACTAATAACAGTTGACGCGCCTGGAATCACTAATCAACGATGAAAAACACTCTCAGCGACAGAGTAAGGGCTGCTCCGAAATGTCTCTGCTCTCTGTGTATTAATGAGGGGTTCCCAGTCGGCGGAGGCATACTCTCAGTGAGCGTGTTTCCTGGTGGCCAATGGCGAGAAGTGCGACGAAGTAGGGACGGTATTCGAAGTTGGACTGCGCTTTCGATATTGGACGGCTCTTAGTGGAAGTGATAATTGCTGTTACGAACTGGTGACATCTTTTCAGTGACATCTTTCTGGTGACACGGCGACTAGGCTTCGTTTACGGTGATTCTCTCGGATATTGTGACTATGGGACTTGTTTGGGTAGGTTTGCGAATTGTTAAACTGTAAATCCAGGAATAAAAGTTGTTATTTGCGAATCCTACCATTCAATTGTACTACAATACTTCGAAATCCCAGGCGACGATGGGCTACCGCTCAGATCACTCGCCTTCCTCCACTGGGACCAGTGTTAAAGTTCCTGCCAATTTATGTGAAATTTATGGAGAGCAAAGCGGATTAGCGTTTCCTCGTCGTTCTCCCGTTTCCTTTGCCTTCTATTCCATTGAACCTCCAACATAATTCAATTCTAATAATTCAATATTAATAAGCTCCTATCAAGTGATTCGCTCATTCAAGATATGGTCACATGGCTTAGGCACTTGGGACGTAGCAAAGAATGCCAGAACCCGAAGGTACAATCAATTGCGAACAAACAAAAGCATTAGCTTCAATAGTGAAAGGTTCGAAAAAACAGTTGAACTTTTGCAATTTACGAAAATTTAGGTGTTTGAATGAATTTCGGAATTTCATATTTATAAGCATTCCGTTCTCATTCAGATTTATATTTTAAAAAAATGGATTTATTTAAAAAGGGAAACTATTTTCATATGAAGTACCTCTTAAAATTAAAACACTTTTTTCATATTAGAAGGACCTTACGTTTAGACCGACGGATCACATTATATCTATTTTCGAGAAAATCCTGTGCAAAGTATTGACTCAAATGTTGTTCATTGATCGATAGACAGACATAAAAAACCTTTTCGAGTATCAGAATCTCTCAAAACGCTTATTACCATCAGAATATTGACAACATATTTTAGAAAAAATTGCGAATATTTCATTACATGTCAAAAGGACGAAAAAGCAAAATGAGTGATAACACTAAAATTAGGTGCGTCATTAGGTTAGTCATTTTCACCGCTGTCATTTCGCAACCCGTAGGTACAGTCACTGCCTTCCATCTGGTGTAACTACATCCTTCATCTACCATCTCCTTTATTTACATTCCCGATAAAAAAATATGTTTTGAAGTTGCCGGTGTCTTGAGCTATAAGCAGTTGTTGACATGATAACCATTGCCATGAGCGGCGGCGCAATTAGAGCCCTTCATCCCCCCCTCCGCCTCGTCAGGGCGCCTGGTAAACACATCAATCATTCAGGCGCACGCGACGCCGTGCTGCCGGGCTGCTTGACGCACGTCAGTTCACTGCAGCAAATGACACCACACAACATTTTAATTCTTTGCTTTGTACTAACATACAGGTGTCACAAGATAAATGTTACTAACTACGAGGATGTGTAGGGGGCGAAAATGATTACATTCTGGAAATGAACACAAAGTAGAAAATTTCATTCAATGGCATTTCGCTTATGATTGTCAAGGAACTCCTTGTGCACCGATTTCCGGCAGCCACGTTCTGTCGCAGTCAAGGAGATTTCATATATACTACCTGCCGAACATCTGTGCAAAGGGGGTTGCATATAAGGATATTCACGCGCGGAACTCGGCTTTACGACAATTTCCATTATTGGCATAAAGATATCATTTTTGACCCCTCTCAACATATCATAAAAGTGGGTAACATTTATTTGGAGAGACTTGTTTCAAATTTCTCGTTCGCGTCTATTTTTCCGCTAAAACCT
The DNA here is from genome assembly GCA_017312745.1 of Gryllus bimaculatus. Taxonomy (NCBI): domain Eukaryota; kingdom Metazoa; phylum Arthropoda; class Insecta; order Orthoptera; family Gryllidae; genus Gryllus; species Gryllus bimaculatus. Next base: position 9,446,188 of record BOPP01000015.1, on the reverse strand, counting down.
TTGAACTATCGTTTGGATTTCAATACGGTTTTCACCATTGTTTAGAATGGAAATTCCAAAAGGTATTGGTGTATAACACAATATAAAGATGAGTGAGTAATCATAAAAACCTCCATTCGCAAATCATTTAAGCGCGCAACTCATAATGATAATGATTACAAGAGAGGTCGGGGGTCGTTGTGCTGAAGGTGGTGATGGCGAGGCGAGGCGAGACTGGTTAAATCTTTCTGCCTAAGAACCACGGTTTTTCGCTTCAGTGTTACACAATTTTCGTTATACTATGCACGTAGTAAACAAGACAGTAAAAATAATCTAAAGAGTTCTCACTGAAACTTCCAAGTGCTCAGTGGCACAAGGTATTGTTTAATCTATTCGAAAATTTGGTCCTCTATTCTTTCACGTTTTGTATAAGATATAGATTTAAATAAGATTAGAATTTGTTAAATTGTCTACTATCCTAATGCGCAAGCAAGTACATTAATCACATTCATATTATAGAGATACTTAATGATTTTACTATACTAAATGATAGAAAAAAACACCTTCAATGCATGTGTTTGACACGCTGCATATCTTTCAAGCCTACGCTTTTTTTTCAGACTTAGTAAATGGGAGAGAACACTGCTCAAGATCTCCTTTGCTTTTGAGAGTGCTGAAAAATATGTATTTTTCAGTCTTCTTTAGTTCACACCGAGGACTCAGAGGGAGACTGTTGTTTTGGCGTTAAATTGAAGATTGAATTTAAATTTGTCATTCGTACGTTAATTTAATATAACTTCGCTACCTGAGGCGGAAGAGAAGACAGCTTTTGATTGTTCTTGTCAAACGGGTTCCACTTTCCAGTTCCATTTTGGATGAACATGATCAAGAGTCGGACCTTGCCCATAAAATGACGTTGGAGTTAGATTATTCTCATCGTGTTTAAGTGAAATTTGACACTTGAAAATTAGAACTATCCAAGTCTTTTTACACTCCAGTTTGATCGCTGCTTATTCCAAATATATTCGTAATAATTTATTCACACATTAACTGATCTGCGATGATATGGGAAGTCTTAGAGGTCGATTTATTTATGTATTACATCTATCATACATTGAAACCTCAATAAGTGTCAACATGGAAGCATTCTCATGAAAATATAAATACAAAACATTAAAATAAATGAAATTAAGAATGTGTTAATAAATTGACATTGTACTCGTATTTCCTGATCGAATCTATTGTTTCCTGATCCATTGTATTTCCATCATTAGTAAATATTTTAATTAATATTTCAGTCAATTCTGCAATACAATATAAAGCTCCTTCTACAACTGATTGAGGCGGACACCTCACGTTTTCAACGTTTAGTGAACGGACACTCTATAAGGAACTGCTTTTTTTGCGCCGTCTTAGCTTCAACCTTAGCATCCTAAGACAAATTAATATGTCAAGGGGAATGGAAAATTGGTCGGACTTTTAAACGGAGGTGAAGTTTAGATACGCTAGCTTAATGCGGTGGTAAAGAGAGGTACACTACGGCAAGGACTTCATTACTTCACTGGCAGAAAAAATTGGGCCACAGATTTACACTTTTTTCCCAAAAGAAAGAATGAAAGACATGATTCTACCTAATACGCAAATAATACTTTTATAATGAAATAGCAACTTATATTCATTAACAATAATATTAGTAGCATTGAAATATAATTACAAAAAGTAGTATTAAAATTCAATACAATTAAAATATTGAATACATAATGTGATTACTTGCTAATGTACATCCAAAATAATTATTGTTTTCTGCACACCACCGCTTCACCAATAACAGATCGGAAATACGTTGGAAGCTACAATATAAAAAAAAACTTTTTTCTTTTCAGATCCATCCAGGAAAGAGAAGTCACATATCTGATTCGGAGAACTTCGAAACAAGGCCCGAAAACGGCAGTGAACTTCAAGATAAACGTTTTCCTAGATGAATAATGAATTATGTTCGGAATAGCATGCGTAGAAAATCGATACGTTTACTTCTAGCAATGATAACAAGAAATACATACATTTTCTCTTCTCTGTAAGGAAGTCTTTAGTTATGCTGCAAGCAATTTAATAGGCGCAATGAAGCAACATGCAAAATAACGAGATATAGGAGTCAAATCTGTTTTTAGGTGTGAGATAAACCTATGGACAAATATTTCAGTGTAACTAAACTAAATACGATGTTTTCACACGTTTTTATGAGTTGTTTTTCTTTGCTCAAAATCTAGCGAGACTATTTTTATGTGAAAATTATTTTCAGGCCATTATTAAATGTCATCCTCAACATTATATAATTTTGACCACTTGCATTGTAGGATATTTTGGATTTGGGCCTTTTGAATGTGAATATCTTGTATAATAGGGCCATTTCGAAAGATGGACCTTAACATCTTTCTAGGAAACCCATTTGCAAGATTAAACCGTACAAATTGGAACCAAATAAGTTATGAAATCATAGTTCTTAAAAAAATGTTTTTTGGATGTGAAAAATGAAACAACTCACAGTCAATATGCTTATATAAAAAAATTCTAAGCAGTTGTTTAAAACTTTTATCGTTAATCTCTCACACATTGTTTAATTAGCTGTACTCACTGCAGAATTAAACATTTGAATTTGTCATTTATTTTTTTCTCAGCCAGAAATGCCAACTATTTTTTATATTATCTTCGATTTTCTAGGATGTGAAAACTGCTTCTTCGTCAGTAAGTGCGATTCGTGATTTAATGCGTCTTCTTACAATTGGAGGGCCTGACCACATTGTCTGATTTGTCCTTTTCTTGCTTTCCATTCAGTATTGATTCAGTACTGATTATTTCGTGTTTCCGGGCGCGTCAACTGCTGCAGTTATTAGTCACGTAAATGTACTGCACGTTCTTATCCCGACTGCATGTTTAATTTGGCTGTGTCCTTTCCCCGCGGCCTACACGTCAGCTTGTGAGATTTCCCCCATCCAGGTATCTCCCACAACCGGAGCACCACCCCAGCCGGGACAAGCTCTAAGCTCCCGACTGTTTTCCGGACATGTATGATAATATACATGGAAGCACAGCGGCTGAAGTCGACCTGGCTATGTAGCTAGGGTCGAAAATCCTGCTACCGCCGGGACTGGTACCCAAGAACTCTTAATTTGACATCAGTTGCAGTGACATCAGTGACATCAGTTGATGCCATGAGCCACATACGCCGACCCATCTCGTGATGAGGATTCTCCAAATCATATAGTACATGCTTAAGCCACATTCATCCCAATCATTAATGAAAAATATAAATGGCCAGAAATTGCTGCCTCTTTTACATTAGTGCACTTTATACGAGATATATCCTTTCCACTTAGAAAAGACTGTTTGATTGATTGTTAGTGAATACGAGCACGCCAACTACAAAGGTCATTAGTCCCGTAAGAATACTGCATGGCTCTGCTCGGGAGGTGGTGATGGTCTTCCCCCGCGGTTTGGTGATATTCGGCGCCGACCTTCCGTCGGCTAGCGTAGTTTTCCCTCAACCAAGTATCTCCCACCAGCGGGGCACCACCCCAGCCTGGACAAGTTCTAAGCTCACAACCGGTCGCCCGGCATATGTGGTAGTGTAGTGCATGTTAGTGTAAGTGTGAATAAGGAGTAAGGATAAGACAAGGAAGAGGTAGGAAAGATCGCGCGCGGTCCGTGGCCCGTTTGTGAGGGTGCTGCTTCGGCATTCGTCTGGTGTTGATTGAAGAAACCGATTAGATCAGCCGGCCGCTAGAATTCTCTTCCATACACCGTCTGAATCCGACCTAGCTGACAAGCTAGTGTCGAAAATCCTGCCAATGTCGGGACTCGAACCTAGGACCTCACAGTCAGAGGGTCCGCAGGACATCAGTTGATGCTACATTTCCCGGTACGCAGAAACCAATTGTAACTTTTTTGGAAAAATCCATAAATTGATGAGTAGGAGACCTTCAGGGCTACGCCGATTTATCAGAAATTTGAAGGGTAAAAAGGGGTTGTTTTTGTGTACTGTACCAAACCGTTAGGACACACGAGATCGCCATGGAGCCATCGTATTACGCAGTGTCAGAAACACACCGATTAAAGAACATAGAGTAGTCTGGTATTCTCCTGCCCTTACATATGAAATATACCAAAAATGGCCGAGAACAAAACAGAAAATAAAATATTGCGCAAGTTATAAAATTCACTGAAAACTCTGACTGCATGATTAAAGCAGAAGAAACAGAATTTTGTTTTCAATATACAGTAATGCTTTCGAAAAATTATTAAAAACGCAAGTGATTAGGAATATAACAAGAACGAAGTCACAAAGACTCGTGAAAAATCTCCTATAGTTTACATGTAAAATTTTGCCTATTGTGCAATATTTTATCTCTAATGAGAGATTGATGCCACTCGGTAACAGACCCCGAGGTGCAGCTAGTAAGGTAATATTTATAATGACACCTGACAACCATTTAAATAAAGTTTGACGCTATATTCGTTCCAAGTTAAGCAATTTTGTAAGTGAAAAATTAAAAAAAAAGAAGGTAACATTCAATTTCTTCAATCATGTGAAAACCGTATGAAATTACCATTTAAAAATTACGCTCTTGCCGGTAAGGGTTTTTAAATTTGTCGTTTGATGTTCTAGCTTGTCTTTTAAAAGTTTTAATGATGATTTTGGGGACAAAGTAAGAAAATATTCCTTACTTCCAAAAATGATCTCGTATTATCAATTTCAATCAACTAAATGCAGAGAAACGTACAAATGAGTAAATGCCTACCAATAACTTCCTCCCAATTATCAGTGACTAGATAAAGATTTAAAATGAATTTAAAAATTGCAATGTAAAGAACAAATGGGAACTTCATGAATATAATCGAAGTAAATAAAGTTTTATTTTCAGCACGAACAGTTATCCTATGAATACATCGAAAAATCTTGTATTATTAAAGATAGTGTGCTGATACCTCACGTGATATCTAGCAAACAGTACTTTTGCGTCGCTTCTTTCTAACAAAGCAATATAATCATTTCTCGATCTCCAGTCGTTTCATTTCCGTATGAAAAGGGGGTGTTTCAATAGTAGTTACCCGTAAGTTCTATTGCGACACCTTTATCTCATCCACCAAAATGACTCACGAAGTGAGTGTATCACGAAATCTTTCCAGAATTTTCAAATAACAAAAACACGGCCTAATCTGGATCCGATCTGAAACTCTACACCCAGCACACGCGTAGTGTCTGGCGCAGCCTTGCGAACAGCAGCGACCGGGCCTGGAAGGGGGGAGGGGATCTTTAACAGGGGCGGAGGCGGGGGTGGGGCGGGGACGTGGGGCGGCGCGGTGAGAGCAGGGGTTGACTGGGGGTGGGGCGGGGGCGGCGGCCGGCGGCGACACCAGCTAACGGAGTTGGTGAACAGCCTGCAGAGGCGGAGGTGGCAGCGACTGGGTGACGTCTGGAGACACGATGCTACGGGGGTGGATGTAATCATTTGGAACGAGGGGTAGCAAGGATTTTCTCAAGGGGTGTATGCTCCGGATGCTCTTTTACGTTACTTTCATCCGTTCGCGACGGCGCGTCTTGTATTGAAGGCTCTCACAGACATAGTTTTAACCGCCAGTTCGTCTCGTGCTTAACGGAGAAACTTTCACTTTCACAGGATAACAAAACTGTAATAATTAGAGGTTGTCCACGTTTATGTTTACGACCTTCCCTTTCCAACGCAAAAATGTACAATATTTTTTTAAAACAAGGTACCAATTTAAACGTATCTTTAGATTCATTCTCACATTTTGATACAAAGAAGTTTCTTTTATTTTAATTATCGTATTTTGTAAATCGTCTTTCATTTATGATACACATCAAGTGCGTTAACAGAATCATAAATTCTCATTACGTTTTTACTCACATTTTGTAGTACTTTTAGCGTTTAGGTTTTATATCGTTCATTAGATATCCTGTCATATTAGATCTAATGAAATCAAAGATACGTTTAAACATTCATTCACAACCGGTTATATTAATATTGTTAGTACACGTAGATTTGTTTTTGTTGAATATCCAGTATTATGACACGTAACTCACGTTTGCCATTTTACTTTTATCTAACTCCGCGGTCGCACTATCGACGCTATACTCATAACATTATGGAGAGCCCCGTACTCTTGCGCAGCCTAAAACAACTATATTTTTCGCCCCCCTTTTCTATTAACCTTTTTTCACATGTCATATTTTACGTACACAACCATTTTTAGACTATTTTTGAAATCTTGAAACGTAGTTTGGGGTGTGTGAAGGAAGGTTCGAATATGGCTTTGTTGCAAACCTCCAAGTGCGTATAAAGTTTCGAGTGAAAAAAAATATCACGCGTGATTTAGGCTTTCATCTTAATATTGCTAACATGAATGCACGTACAAGTTATTGTTTCTTACTTAAATTAAATCTTTTTCCATATTTTTTCAAAAATGATGAAAGATAACGTTTATATATCAAAATATGTAAGCATTTAAACTAATGTAACAATATTATTCGGTTATGTGTATTTCTATTCCCTCATGGTTTCCGAAAATGATAAAAGAACAATTTTTCAAACTAATGGAATGAAATATAAGGAGGAATATGTATTCTGTAGATTCGAACAATTCACAATCTGGTACCGAAATAACAGAGTTAAAAAATTGCCATTATACTCACAAAGAATAACAACTTTATCAAAAACTACATAACAAATTACTTTATGAATCACATTTGCATTGTGACTCCGGATATTTGCTTATCTCCCCAAATGATAATCAAAGTTCAGTTCAATAAGTGGTTGACGTGCTGGAATCGAGAATATAAACTTGAAATAAATAGCTGTGCATGTGTCACTACTACTGATAAGATCATTGTTGTCAATCTTTTAGGGTAGAGCCCTCGACTCGTTTTTCTTATCCCACAGCAAGTAACACATTGTTTTTTAAAACACGGAAACGTTTTCAATTGCTGGAAATGGAAAAGACTTCATTTGTGTTCAGCTGCCCTGCGTTACACTCACAGCACTTGATCACGTTTTGAGGATTTGTAAGAAGACTATTACTTATTTGTCTGTGAATGTTCAAATAACGCGTGTGTATATTTAGAAGCAAGTGGTAGAAAGATGCTCCAAAAGGTAAATTTCGTCTTGAATATCTAAACATTCGTATTATTCACTTCAAATAAGTAATAATGTAGTACACACGAAGCGGTCATTATATTGTGTACAGAAATAACGAAGAACTTGCGTGAATACATGTCGGGGTGGCATATGCCAACGCTTTGATTCCACATTGCTTGTATCAGGAACGATTTCCAACCTGCAGACTGACAGACTGAAAGAACCTGTGAACTTGGGAGTTTTACAAGTCCAATAAACCTTACAGTATTTGGTGCATTCGGCCGTTGTGAATGATGAACAAACACATATGCACTGTGGCAGTCTGACACACAGAATGAACTACACCAAACAATTTTGAACATGCTCAGCAGTAAATGCGAAGACGAGCAGAAGTCTGTATACATGCACGTGGCGGTAAGTAGAGCATTACTTACATACGTACACACAGTGCTCAAACTAGTAAGTCTAACAACTCAGTAATTATGCATTTAGAGAAACATTTTGTAATGAAAACTTTCTGTAACTTGAGTTTTGTTGCTCTTTGTATAACTAGGGGGGATTCAGAAATTAAAATAAAGATCACTGTAGTTCATATACTATTCAACAATACCGTCTAGGTAGAGAAATTTCACAGATCGAGTTACGTATGAAATCAAGTATTTATAGTAAAAATAAAAGTTCGAACTTGTTTATTCTCGCTAGACTCTTAGGTCTTAGAAGCGGAAACCCTCTTCGAAAACACTGATTTAGAGCAGGGGAACCGATGTTGCCCGCTACTAGACTCTTCTTTCAGCTTATGATAGGTATATGACAGGAGTTTTACGACATATTTCTGACTGAAAATATGAAGGCGGTTACGATCTGCCGTTATTATCTCAAGAGCCTCCAATGTTTATTACAGATTAAGCGAAACCATGTGGAAACAATGCGAAGCAATGTGGTAACAATGCAAATCGCCCTCGTACGCCCTCGGGAGAAGTGGTTCGAAATCTTGCATTTCAGTGGATTTGGTTAGAGCTTCACAAGGGTGTCCCAGTGCTGATGGCCGGCCGAGATCGTTAAGGCAGTAGTGCCGTAGCGATCTCGGACCGAAGGATCGCGCCTCGCGCATGGTTCTATTTGTGATCGTTCTTTCACCCCGTATCACCACTATATGACGTCATCTTCACAATTACCATACCGTTACAATAGTGGTCGCTTGGTGCTTAAATAAAGAAAAAGGTGTCCCATTTGTGCAGAAGCCGTGTGGGCGGATGGCGCCGTTGGCGGCGGCCTTTGGCCCGCACGTGACGGTGCCGATGGCGGAGGACGCGTCCGCGGCACCGGGGAGGGCGCGAGCGGAGGCGCGGGCGGAGGCGGGGGCGTGCCCGCGCGTGGACCTGTTCGCCGCGCTGCACCCCGTGTACGTGGCGTCGCGCCTCTTCGGCATGGCGCCCCTGCGGGTGGCGCGTCGCCCCACCCTCAGGCGCCGCCTCGAGTTCTCGCCGCCCGCCTTCCTCTACGGCCTGCTCGTGCTGCTGGCCACCGTCCCTCCCATGCTGGCCGGCCTCTCCATCGACCTCTACAACTACGCCACGCACCAGAAGACGGTACGTAATACACGAGCAGCCGACGACTTCTCCACCCACTCCTACAATTGCGCCACGCACCAGAAGACGGTGCGTAATGCGCGTGCAGTGAACGGCCTCCATCACCCCCTACAATCACGCTACCAGAAAACGGTACGTACGAGTAATGCGCGCGCACCAGTAAATGGCCTCTCCTTTCACTGCTATAACTACGCCACATTACGCAGAAGGCGGTACGTAATGTGAGTGCAATGGACGGCCTCTATTTCTACTTCAACTACGCCACGCACTAAGTGACGGTACGCGTGCGTAATGCGTGTGCAGTAAATGGCCTCTCCATCGACCTACTACGTCACTCCGTTTCAACTACGCCACGTACCAAAGGAAAGTATGTAGTACTTATGCTGTTTTAATGCGATTTTAGCGACCTGTACGATCATGCCGAAAGAGATGAAGTATGTAGTTTTGCATGCTGCCTGAATACCTCTCCTTCTACTAATACAACTACTTCAGGAACCGCAAGGTGGTATGTAGTACGAGTTCTGCTTTTTGGACTTACTATTTACCTCTAAAACGTCGCTACGTATGGGAATGATGTAGGTAGTTTACGGCTGCTTCCTAGTTTCCAATGTGTCAGCGCAACACGCAGTCTGGAGACAAGTTTATGATTTAATTTGCTTATTGTCAATTTGAATTTATCGGTTACAATTTATACTTTGGAAGAAAGATTACAATGAACTATAGCAATTGTTTAATTGCTTATTATTGTTTAATACAATCGCTATAGAAAATTTTAAATATATCTTTAAAATTCCTTCTCTTTTTGATTTAACAAACCAAGTGTTCCAAGACCAAGGGTTCCAAACCAAGATCATTCGTGTAACATCTAAAAAACGCTTGTCCATTTCGCCTTATCAGAAAATGAAACTTGTAAGGAAATTATGAATCTGTGTTAAGGCACTATTCGAGAACATAAATTTACTATCTGAGGTAAAAACTAACCAAAATTACTAATAAAAATTTTCTTTTTCAACACAATGGAACACTTTTTTTATTATTTACAATTCTTAATGTATTGTGGGAATGCTGATTAGGTCTCCCGATTTTCGACACACGTAGCAAGACTAATGAAAACGGCAAAATCCTTCGAATGCCGGCTTTTTTAATAAATCTAAAGGCCCATTCACAATGCAAAAATAAACATAAGCATGGCGTTTACATAAACGTTAGACCTACGTTCATAAGCGGACTCGTTCCCAATGCGTTCGCCGAAGCATAACACGTAAGACGTTAACTTAAAAGCTTGCAAGCTTTAAGCTTCTGTGCTTATGCTTAAGTAAGACATAAGAAAAGAACCAATCACAGAACGGTAACCCAAAATCGAGAATCGAAATTAGAGTAAAGTTGATAGAAGAACTAACGCCATATAGGCCATGGACACAGTCGATATCTTAAAATCGATTCTCACATCCAACCAATAGTGAATCAGAATGTCTTACAGCGAAAAGAAACTCTTATTTTGCTTACATTTATGTTAGGCATTGTGAATACTTCAGCCTATTACTTATGTTAATGTTTATGTCTATACGCTATGCTTGTTTACGTTTGTATTGTGAATGGGTCATAAGTCGTCAAAGATGACTTCAAATATTCCATCATTCATAATGTAGCAGAGTAATGCAAAGACAAAGACAAACGCCCATTAGCAATGGAATGATTGTTTCACCAGCAAAGGTAGTACACGTCTGTGCCTCTGACCGGAAGGTCCTGCTTTCGGGTCCCGACGACGGATTTTCGACACTAGTGAAACGCCTACGTCGAGTTCAGCGCTGCCTGGAGGAGAATTGTAACGGCCGGCTGCTCTGACCGGTAGTTTTCCGTGGTTTCTCCGATCAACACCAGGCAAATGCTGGAGCAGTATCCTAACAAACCGTCCACAAATAGAGCGCGATTTTTCATTCCTTATCCTAACCTCATCCCTTCCTTACACTCACACTTACATGCACTACATTACTACAAATGCCTGGACACCAGTCGGGCGCTTAGAATTTGTTCCGACATTCGCGGTGTTCGGTTGGTGTGTGGCACTTCGTTGGGGACAAACCACGTAAGGCGAAGGCTAGGTCGGCGCTGAATCTCGTTTTCCAACGGGCTAAAATCGCCGCTTCCCGCTATGAAAACATGCGCTACACTAACGGGACTAACGAGTGCAGTTGAGAGCGTAGGCTTCTGCAGCCGGAGTCAGCAGCTCCTTGGCTGTCGGTGAGACGCCGCGTCCTTGGAACAGGCGCCAACGTTTCGTCCACCGTTCTGCAACTTTCCTCGGGGAGAATATTTTAAAATTTACTTTATGAACGTATTTTAGCCCTGACGAAGTTCGCAGAATGACAACCGAAAGGCTGGCACCTGACCTCAGCAGCTGTCGCGTCCGGAATCCTGCCTCAACGCGCGAGTGGTGTGTCGGTAGGTGCGCATGAAGAACATGACGTCGGTGGTGGCGACGCTGGCGGACCTGCTGTCGCTGCTGGCGGTGGCGGCAGTGGGCGTGCTGCACGCGTCGGCCAGGGGCAGCCGCCTCGCCGCGCTCGTCGCCGCCCTCCACGACGTCGACGCGCTGCTGCTGGCGCGCCTGCCCGAAGGTCAGCACACACACACGCGCGCATAATTTTAGTTTTTACTCACATGTTGTTGCTAGTGTTTGCCTTAGCTCGATATAGCTCGACGGAGACGGATATACTCTGGGAACTTATCTCGATCGAGAAGATCGTTGTTACGAGGTAAAAATGAAAACGGTTTATGTTAAATGTTCTCTTATAAAGGGAATTATGAGAGTGAAATATAAGAGGAAATTATGAGATAGAATTATGGGAGGGAATTATGATATAGAATTATGGGAGGGAAATATGGGAAGCAATTATGAAAGGGAATTATGGGAGAGAGATATGAAAAGAAGCAGGGCCCGTTGGGGGTAGAGACAACAGCAGCATTACAAGGCATGCAGTGCCCTTTAAGAAGTGACAACCTAATAAATACAACTATTTGCAGCGAGCAGACTTCTGAATTACTTTAACGTGTATATTTATTAGTCAATCATTACGTGATCCCATTTCACAACTACAAGCAAAAGTTATAAATAAATATTTCGTGCCCTCCGAGAAATTTCTTGAGGCCCAACCCCTATGCATCGGCCGCTACTGGAAATACCCCATTCTTTTATGCATCCCTAGTTCTGTCCATATAAAACATTTAAAGAATACATAGGATCGGTTATTAACAAAATGCTTTTTTATAATTTGCATCTTTAAGAAGAAATCACCCAAAAAACTATTCGCTTTTTACATGCACTTCAATAAAATCGGGAAATCAAATTTATAAAGAAATAAAACCATTTTTTTCGAGAACGGTATCATATTTTACTTTCTCGAATACATTGGTACTCGAGTCTTAATATTCATAGAATACGAAAAAGAAAATAATCTGCTATTCTGACAGGAAACTGTGTAATTGTGGAACTTGATTCCTACACTGAAAGCAATAGTACGCTGAATCTGTCAGGGGATAGGTCAATTATACAAAATAACATGGCCGAGGTACATCTACGAAAAATTCGGGAAACGCGTAGGCACTCTCTCTTGGCATGTCCTCAGGGGAGCGATAGAAACTGCGAGAGTATCTCGTAGGTGTTTTAGGCGCCGATAGATAGGAGCTGAGAAGAGAATGGGGCGAATCGATAAAGAAAGATTCCAGAGAACAGAAACTTAACTATACGAGGAAGTATGTGCCATTCTGTAGAACCCGTTGTTACTTTTTGGTAATTTATATACTTTGTTTAAAGAAAGTTATGTTTAGGGAAAACAATTCCGAGAATTTAACGGAAATTCACGTTTTGGAGTCCCCTGACCCTGAAATTTTTTTTTAATCCTCTGTCTGCCCCTCCGTCTGTCCCTATGTGTGCTTGTCTTTCCGTTCGTCTGAGAACAACAACAGCGCCTCAACTATTCGTATAATTTTTGCAAAAATTAATATTCCCCGAGAGTTCTGGCTTGTCTCAAATCCCTGCGATTTTGAAAAGACTTCTTTAAGTTTTGAGGATACTTTAGGTATAGCATTTGGAAGATTTTCAAAATGTATAAAAAATGACTCCAATTTTTTTCTTTAATGTTCTTGTAATAATAGAGTGAAACTTTTGAAGATGGCATAGGTCCACTCTTTATCAATACTAGTTACTTTTTTGCATACTATAGATAATCTATTGTGATGCTGCGGCAAACAATGGCGATCTTTAAATAGAAACACGTATTGTGAACCCTGACACGGAAAAAGGGAATAAATCTCGTTCCAATATGTGGGAAATTACTTTTTCTAACTCGTATAGTCAGAATCCACCTTTTCTTGATCATGACCGATCATGATACCGACAAATTATTGGACAGCAAAATGTCTGTCCATCCGTCTGTGAAAAACGCTAGCGTCAACATCTTTCGTAGGATTGTAACCAATATCTACGGTCAATCTGGCTGACATAATGGGCTTTTGAATTTGAAACGGATATTTTTTTGGGGGGAAACCTCAAGATTTTCAAAATGTTCTCAAAAATAACCTCAAAGGTTTTTGCAATTTTTTCTAGGTTAGAAGAAAAGACGCTTAACGAAATGGACTAGGCCGCATTTTATGTTGCACTCTCTAAATTTTTGAAAATTACAAAAGTTATATTTTCCCCCGCGTGTTTCTACAACAATATTGAAACTAGAATTTTCTCCCTTCGAATTGTTCATCAGAAACAGATCTTAAGTAAGGTCATGCACAATTTTTGGCAATATGAGTAATTTTCGCGTAATTTTGCGTGAAATACAAGCAATTTTGAATTTTTTTCTCAAAACGGCTTCAAATGTTTTCTTTAAATGTATCCCCTTCTGTATCAAATGATGGTAAAAAAGTGCCCCATTGATCCTTACCCCATTTTCAGCGAACTCTATTTGCAAAAATTGCAAAACTTAGCAAAACAATAACATTAATCCCCGAGATTTTTCATTAAATGAGATCTGTTTTTCAAAATTAGACTATTAAATAAGGCCACTACAGTTGTTTGGTAATGAGTAGTTCCGTAGTTATTACAAATCTTCAAAATTCCAGATTTGGATTTTCCGCGCTCCGTTTGCGAAGGAGTCACGAGATATCATGTTGTAAAATGATGACAATGCCTCGACAAGGCAGTTTGAAATTCACAGAATAACTTCATTATTCGGCAATGTTTCTGGGTTTAGAAAGAAAGTTATGGATTGTCGAATTTGTGTTGATGAATTAGCTTTAAAACAATTAGTTTTCACAACTATCGCGCTAGGAATGGTAACGAGTTTTACAAGAGATTTCCGAGATGTGTTAATATGGACAGTAATTGCGGTTATTTTAATAATACGTAACCGTTACTAATGTGGAAAAGTACGTGTGCTGTTCTAGCAGCCCTAGTACTTCACTTCTGTCAGCAAAGAGGTTTTCCACTTAACAGCTAAGAAAACAAGGTTCAATGAGGCGGAAAGTCTCTCTGAAATAAACAAGCAGTCAATTTCTTTACATTCTTTCTTTTCTTCACGTTTGATCAATTTTATAACGCAACCTTTTAAGAAGATGAGTATCGTAAGTTCTCTGTTTCAGCTAGGAAATAATTTGCTGTTGAAAAATATCCATATGATGGATACTTATATTTTTTTCAATAGTGTTTTGAGGCAATAGAAAAGCTCCATAATTAACATAATCTATTCATTCTAAAAGCCCTTTAAATATTAATAATTCAAATTTACTATTATTATTGGTGATCAAATCTTACAAATTTTAATTTTAGTTGACTAGCCGACTGAGTTATCAATTTCAGGCATTTTGGCAATTTTATGTCATTATCAGAGACAGAAAATGAAGATTGGATTTAATGAATGACAAATATAATGGATTTAGAATGTATTAGACAACAAAGATAATATTTAAAAAATGTTCGTTGATGTGCTATTTAATTGTAATTTATTTGCCACCAATTTGATATTTAACCGTGTCCGGAAAGGTATGATATATTTGAACATCTTAAGTTAATTATTAACGTAATCTTATAATAGATAATAGTAATTTTAAATAATACCACAGTAGTGATGCTGCTGTCAGCAAGTCATGGCACCCACAACGAATCAAAGGACGAAAATAGATGTTGCGTGTAATATATAAATAAAGCAGAAAATATTGATTGACAGGCAGTCAACAAAAGGCAAGAAAAGTTTGTTCACCCGTTCTTCTGTCATTAAACTTATCTATTGTTCTCAAAAAATTCAATAAAGAAATATTGCTTTATCAAAGTTGTTATATGAGTATTGTCTATATGGGATTATGCAACCATAAAATGTGAATCCCCAACGTGTTTCGAACACGCATCTACTGAATTAATCTACTAAAACCGACGCCTTGAATTTTCAAAGCGTCACTATTTCGACTCGTTAAGAAATAGATTTAAAAAGAAATCGAGACTGTATAAAATTATATGGTGAAACGTTTGAACAATCTGACAGTACATGGCAATAGTCACAACCAATAGTAAGCATTTACCGACGACCTCTACTAATTGCGATGCGTAAGTGGCAGCATGGCCGTTTCCTATGCTGAGTCGCTTGTCGGGACCTCAAAGAGTTGGATCATTACCTTTGCCGCCTCATTCCCCTTAAATTTACACACACACTTCCATTCTCTACAATAACATATACACTGCGAGATCGGTCGCGAGCATAGTGCGTGCCCGGCTGAAGAATTGCCCCGCTGGGGAGATACCTGGACTGGAAAATTCCGCAATACGACATGAGGGTCTGATCTCGTATTCCTGTGAGGGAAAAAACCCACACATACCTCAGTAGAACACAGTGCTATCCCTGGTGGCACTTTTAGGGGGCGGCGAAATTTCATAATAAATTATAATTATTATAATAAACATAATAATTATTATAATAATTACAATAATAATTATAATTATAATAATAATATCTTGTAAAACTTTGAACCATATCATTTCATATTTTTGTCGTACCTACGATTCGGGCCAATTGAAACGAGTAAATGAATACTCATTACAACAACTGCAACACCATCTGACTTGTATGGATTCCCCGTATTTTATTTTTTGATTGGAGTGTTTATGACCAATATTCGGCGAGAATAACGTCTATCATATAAATAATAGTGTTCGGCATTGTTTAATTATACCTGCAAATTAGATTACAGTAGGGATAGTCCCTTTCAGATAATCCGTGTGTGATGCTTTTGAAAATTTAAAAAAAAAGTTTCAGTGATGGATCATCAGTTGTCCATTCACATTAACATACCCCTATGAGCTTTCAAAACTGTCATTTGTGATTTCATAAGTACGTGTAGTGATTAATGTTGTTAACTGATTGAACATTGATGAATAATTATATTGATCGCGTACGTATATATTCGACTACTTATTAATTATAATTACTTTTAATTACTTTTATTATTTATGTACTTGTAAGTTTGACTATTTGTTACGTTGTTCAAGATTGTATATTTTAGCTTTTACACTGAAATACCTAAATAAGGGGAGAGGCGAAATTTTCCACCGCCTCGGGCTGCTGAACCCTCGCTAAGCCACTGATAGAACATTTTATCAACTTATGATTACAACAGTCGACACGCCTCCTGGAAAAAATCAAACAATGGTATGGGAACGTGTCCTCTTACTGTAGTGCATGTTTTATTCCGAGATGTGGCGGAGTTCCTTCCTCACTAGATCATGAAATCCGGCGTCATTCTTCACGACAGCTTGTCATTCTTCAAGATGTCATTCTTCACGACGGCCTAGCCACCACCTACCAGCTCCCAACAAGAATAAAAAATAGATATCCATTAGATTCATTCCTCAGCATATTTTCAGAAGTCAATTAATCACATAGGTGCTCTGTGAGTTTCCTATTCATGTGTAGTTAGATTTAGTTGTAAGATTAGCATTTAAGTTAAATATAAGTCATAAAAAATACATATGATGTAGTATAAATAATACTGAACTATGTATATTCGTTCACTAATAAAGATATATTATTAAAAAAAAACGACAGCTTGTGGGATTTCCCCCTCCCGAGAGCCCGAGCTTCTCATCTCCGGGCGAGTCTATCGATCCTCGGCGCCGGCCTATAAGAGGGTTTTTTTAAATTTTTATTGTAATTTTATTTTTGGTAGATAAGACATTGTTCAGTTTACATATTAACTGTGCAAAATGTTTGATGGTCTTAATCTATCTTATACTAACTTACACTAACTTAAAATTATAAATTACAATTATTAAAAAAAATATACTGGGAGAGGAAGCAGGAAGCACCTCAGATTAGTATTATTCCAAGTTTGCGAACATTTTATAAAATGAATGGAGGGGTTATCTGTTGGTATGGTTTGATAATTGGGGGTTTTGCCTAGTTTGTAGAAGGATGATGCTTGAATTAGGGGAAGATTAGTGTAAAAATTGTGTGCGAAGAACGCTATTTGGTTTTTTATTGTGTTTATATTTAAATCATTGTGTAATTGATTGTTACTGATGAACCATGGTGATTTTGTAATTAATCTTAAAAATGTATTTCGAATAACTTCTATTTTGTTGAGGTTGGAATTAGCAGCATTAATCCAAATGGGACAAGCATAGAGTAATGTCGGCCAGATTGTTGTTTTGTAGAGTAATGGAACATTTGATTTGGAGAGTTGACTGTGTTAATTCAGTAAGGGTCGTAGTTGAATTAGTTTAGTTTTGGCTTGCTGAGTTTTTACCTCAATATGTTGCTTCCAGTTGAGTCGGGTATCGAAGTTTAAGCCCAAGTATTTTATTGTTTTATTTGTTGGTGTCCAATTGTTGATGACGTTATTTATGAAGAGTGGAAGAGGGTGTGTGAACGGTTTTAATGTGAATAATTTTGTTACAGATATTGTTGGGTTCAACTTTATTTTCCAGACATTAGCCCAATTTGCTAGCAAATTTAGGTGGTTCTGAAGCTGTGTTTGAAGAGTTGTTAAAGAGTTCCCTGAGAAATACAGTGCAGTGTCATCGGCAAATTGAGCGGTGTTTATATATGCTGAAGTAACTCTGAATCGGCTGTGTGTAAATTGAACAACGTAGGGGAAAGTGGTGAACCTTGGGGACCCCAGCAGAAATTTTCCTAGGATTGGAGCAGTGGCCTTCGACTGAAACTGAAAATGTTCTATTTTTTATAGCGCTAAGGATAACAAATACTAGATATTTGGGTGTACCTATTGAAAATAATTTAAAATAGAGAGCAAGTTACCATATTCTGTCGAATGTTTGCGAAATGTCTACGAATGCAGCGATGGCATGTTGTCCCTTTTGGAATGCAGTGTGAATGTGGTCCGTCAGCCTTAGTTGTTGGTGGGTGGTAGAGTATTGTGACTTGAAGCCATACTGGTGCTGTGGTATACTGTTTGTTTTCTTTATATGTTTGTTCAATCTGATAAGTATTAATTTCTCTAAGATTTTTGACATTGTAGGTAGCAGTCTGATAGGTCTGTAATTCTTTTATTTTGAGTGATTCTTGTTTGGTTTTGCTATTGGGTGAATTACTGAGTGTTTCCATGTTTGAGGAAAATATCCTGTTCTCAATACAGAGTTGTAAATGTTATTTAGAAAAGCAATGGCTTTCTTCGGTAGGTTTTTTAAAATGATTGTGTTGATCCGATCGTTCTCTGGTGCTTTTTTATTTGGCATATCCTTTATTATTTTTATTTCATTAGGGGATATGAATTGTATTTGGTGGGGAACATCATATAGGGGAGCATTGAACATTATCATAATTTCGACGTGTTTCGGATCTTTGGGGGAGTTATTTGGAGTTATTAGAGCCAACAAAATGTGAGGCCAGTACTTTGGGGAGTATTTTTTACCATCACTAATTGCTAATGGGGGAATACTTGCTCTTTTTTTAAGAGTTTCTTAGTAAACTGCCATAGAGAGTTATTTTTAGTATATAAGCTATTGATATAGGAATTGTATTGTTCTTGCTTATATCTGTTTAGAACCTTTTTACAAATATTATTTAATAGATTTAGTTATTTTTTAAAGAAGGAATTCTTAGGGAATTCCAAAGTCTTCTTGTTTTATTTTTTTATTCGGATTAAGTTAATTATATTGGTTGGGAGCGGTTTGTGCATTTTTTAAAAACATCTAAGCTTTTTTCATTATGACTGTTGTTAATATTACTAATTATTATAGTGTTGAGGATCATGATGGCTTGGTTAATTTCTGGGGGAGAGTGCAGGTTGTGAAATGGAGGTATGATTTTATTTATAGAACGTTTAAAGTTCTCCCAATTAATGTTATAAGTATTTAAAGTAGGTGGGGGGCTGAGGGAGGCTTTTCTATGCGAGTTGATATTATTACTGGTAAGTGGTCTGAATCTAGTTTATGGTACGTTGTTGAAATAAATTGAGTTTTAATATATTTGATTGCTATGTCAGGTATATCTGGACTTTTGTTTGGATCATATGGGAAGTAAGTGGGTTCGGTTAGTGATAATATGTTGATATTCAGGTTCCTTTTTATGTTGTATAAGTATTTACCAGCGGGATTCGTAGCCCGACATCCCCATGAGGAGTGTTTAGAGTTTAGATCACCTGCAATAATGAATGGATTTGGTAGTTGTAATAATGTGGGTATGTTGCTATTATTGATTTTTATATTTGGAGGTTTGTAATAAGTTACCATTGTTATTGTCCTGTTATTATTATACTTTACATTTATTACTGCTGTTTCGAGTCCGGGCGTATGGGGTGGAGCAATCTGGTGATGTGATATACTGCATTTTATTAGTATTAATACTCCTCCACCTTTCGAGTTTTGTCTGTCTGACTTTGATTGTCTGTCTTTGATTGTTGTGTATCCCTGAATAAAAAAGCCCGACGTGACGCAGTGCGTGCTCGTGCTTGAGCACGGCGAAGCGCTGGCGCAACGCCACCACAGCGCCGCCAGCGAACGTGCATCTCGAACGTCACACCAGCAGGTACAGGCCGTAGCGTGGGCAGGTAGATGCCGGGCAGGTGGCCCGTCACCTCTCCCACACCAGCCGTCGAAGAGGAACATGAGCGCGCGGTGCGCGAAGGCGCCCGCCCAGCAGCAGGCGCGCTAGCGCGCGGCCTGCAGGCCCGCGGTTGCGCCCGCCTCCAGCGACGCCCGCCCTGCGCACGCACGCGCGCGAGCTACCGCGCGCTCAGCGACGGCCCGCGCAGGGGGTGAGGCCTGGGAAGTTCGCGGCGCGAAAAGCGCTCCCTCCCTCACTCACACAGCGCCCAGGAGGGGCGACGCCAGCGACACCTGGGTTGCACAGCAGCTAAGGAATGTTATCAGAAGACTCTTCGACGTCGGCCCACACTCAGCTGGTGCCCATGGAGGTGGGAAGCCAGAGGATACTGGGAATGAAAAGTAAGCTAAATGGATGACATTAGACAGTCTCTTGTTGCACGTCGCCCTACACGTTCAGGCTGGAGCGCATGGAGATAGGAAGCCAGGGACACGCTGGGTTGCACAAGCAGCTAAGGGAATGACATTAGACGTATAGGGTTGACGTCACGGTCATATGCTCTCCCCCCCCAATACGAACGTTGCCCCCAACGGCCGGGCCCGTCCCGGCTAAAATCTTACGCAGCAGCTGGAGCCCATGGAGATGGAATCCAGGAACACCTGGTTGCACAGGCAGCTAAGGGATGGCATTAGAAGTCTCTTGTGCGACGTCGCTCCACACGTTCACGCTTTTGCCATTGGCGGTAGGAAGACAGGGACACTGGTTGCAAAGCATCTAAGGAATGTAATTAGAAGTCTCTTGTCGACGTCGCCCCACACGCCAAACACTGGAGCCGTGGAGGTGGGAAGCCAGAGACACCTGGGTTGCACAGCAGCTAAGGGAATGTTTCAGAAAGACTCTTATCGACGTCGCCCCAACACCACGCTCCAGCTGTGCCGCAAGGAGGTTGGAAGCCAAGGATACCTGGGATGAAATAGCTAAAGGAATGACATTAGAAGTTCTTGTTGACGTCGCCTACACGTTCAGGCTGGAGCGCATGGAGATAGGAAGCCAGGGACACGCTGGGTTGCACAGCAGCTAAGGGAATGACATTAGAACGTATAGGGTTGACGTCACCCCGTCAATTAACGCTCTCTCCCCCCATATCGACGTTGCTGCCCAACGGCCGGGCCCGTCGCCGGCTTAAAATCTTACGCACAGCTGAGCCACATGGAGATGGAATGCCAGGAGACACCTGGGTTGCACAGCAGCTAAGGGATATGGCTATTAGAATGTGCTCTTGTCGACGTTTTTCGCTCCACACGTCACCTTTAAGCCATTTGGCGGTAGGAAGACAGGGACACCTGGGTTGCCAAAGCATCTAAGGGGAAATGTAATTAGAAGTTCTCTTGTCGACGATCGCCCCCACACGCACAGCTGGAGCGCCGTGGAGGTGGGAAGCCAGATCAGACACCTGGGTGCACCAGCAGCTAAGGGATGGTTAGTCAGAAGACTCTTATCGACGTCGCCCCCACACCGCTCAGGCTGGTGGCCGCATGGAGGTGGGAAGCAAAAGGATACCATGGGAGTGAAAAGTAGCTATAATGGATGACATTAGTAAGTCTCTTGTTTCGACGTCGCCTACACGTTCGCTGGAGCGCATGGGAGAAGGAAGCCTAGGGACACCTGGGTTGCACAGCAGCTAAGGGAATGACATTAGACGTATAGGGTTGACGTCACCTCATACGCTTCTCCCCCCCCATTTAACGACGTTGCCCAACGGCCGGGCCCCGTCCGGCTAAATCTTACGCACAGCTTGGAGCCCATGGGAGATGGAATGCCAGGAAACCTGGGTTGCACAGCAGCTGAAGGGAAATGGCATTAGAAGTCTCATTGTCGACCGTTCGCTCCAGCACGTTCACCTTTAGCCATTGGCGGTAGGAAGACAGGGACCACCTTTGGGTTGCAAAGCATCTAAGGAATGTAATAGAAAGTCTCTTGTCGACAGTCGCCCACACGAGCCATCTGGAGCCCATGGAGGGGGGAACCAGGATACCGCTGGGATGAAAAGCAGCTTAAGGGAATGGACATTAGGAAGTTATCAGGATTCGACGTCAACCCCCACGCTCCGCCCCCCCCCCCCCCACGCCCACATACGAACGTCGGCCCCACCGCGGGGCCCGGCCCGGCCCGTTAAAATCCCGTCTGTCCCGTCCGTCGTGCCGTACCGACTGAGTGCGCGTTAGGCTTAACCCTCTTATCATTTTTCGCTTCAGCCTGCGGCCAGCGCAGTCGCTCACTACAGCAGCTAGAATCGTTAAGTGTGAAAGTGCAAACTCACATCATCGCCGAACTAAGTGTTCAGTGGTTATAATTATTCTTACTAGTGCTTTAGTATTGAAGTGAACAACTATGATTTATCGAGCATTGGGCGAATGGTCCAGTGAGGCCCTAAATTCAGAAGAGTCATCTAATGTGGTTGCTGGCGAAGGCAACGTGGGAATCTACGAAGCAACACACATGCGCAATCGGGGCCGGAATCATCAGGACAGCCCGAGGACGAATGCATTCACAACAGTCAGATGGCTTCTGCCAACCGAATCACAATGGTAATGCCCGCAAGGAAAGCGTGCCAGCGATAACGATGTGATACAGAGACTTAAACGTGTAACCACCAGAACAGTCAGTCGGTGGGGGTCAGTCCGGCAGGGTCGAACCTACAATGTCAATACAATGTAGAAATCAAAAACATGATTTAAGGTTTTTGGGGGCCCCCCCTAAACGACAGAGATTCCAGATGATCTAAGTGACAAATAAAATCCGCAACCAATTTTTGTTACCTAATTTGAAAATCAAATTTCTTTCGCGAATGAAATAAAATTTAACGTCTCATCCAACTTCACTACAGAATTAAAAAATCAAAAGATTCGAATCCAATTCCCAAACAGTGACCGACTCCCGAAAAGCAAGTTAAATATTTCCTGGCCCAAAAAAACCAATTTCACACACGTAATTTGATAAAATTGTAAAAAAATACTCATAATGATCAAGAATTATTCATCCTTCAATATCAGAAAATGAAATAATTAAGCCAAAATCATAACAAATTTCAATTCTGCTCAAAAGTTACACAACTATATAAAAAATTCCAATCATCCGCAGTAGTGGCAGTACGACCTTTGATGGAACTTCACAAAAATCGAGGAATGTGTAGGAATAAAACAAATAGGCAATAAGCATTGTGAAACCAGAAAGAAGAAAAGAAAACCAAGGGCCCGGCTACAATGTTTACCCGGTGTTTAGACTTTGGACACAGTAAAAAATAATTTGCAATCATACAATTTCATGTGTGTTTTGTGCAGGAGATCACCTATCGGCAAACTGTGAACAAAGAACCCCACTCCTAATGTAAACAATGTCTCGGGAAGCATAGAGCTGACATCAGATCAGTAGAATGTCCCAATATTAATTCGAAACATTTTTAGAATTAAAAGAAATAATGCCAGAATGTTCAGACTTAGAACAATCCTATTCCGCCCGGCAGTTCAATACTAACAACTTTCCAATACTACCTCCAACCAACAACATACCTAATTTCTCACCAGGCATCAAATATCAACCACCAACAAAACACAAACAAACACAACAGCACCAACAACATAACCAACAGACAAAGAGAAAACTTCAAACAATTTCAATATTGGTAACCTCATTCATGACAAAACATCACTAAGTTTATAACCAATAACATCATTAATTTTATTTAATGCACTAATGCCAACATATACAGAATATCCCCAATCATTGTTATGTCATTTAGCAACAATTAGGGATCGCCATAATGAATATAATTATAATTAAAATTGGGAATACCATGGCATTATCACAAAAAAGCCCTAAATTAACAACATTTCTGACAGTCTAACAGAATTGATATAGCATGCATCACAGAAACACATCTCAACCAAGATCCTGCA
>BOPP01000015.1:9389353-9409397 GCA_017312745.1 Gryllus bimaculatus | reverse complement strand
GAAACGACTATTATTAACACTATTTAAGAGTAAACATTTAAATGATTTTTTTTAAAATATCAGACGACTGTACCGCGATATATAATATATATATATATATATATATATATATAATTTATTTTTAATATAATATTTAAATTATATATTATATATATAGTATATTATATATATATATATTATCAGTCCCACCCCAGCGCATCGTCCGAATCTGCGCACCTCGTCGCAGGCTGCGCACAGGGCTGCACTGCTAGGAAGAGCTTGCCACGTGCTCACGATCCAGCACATTTGCAGGAAAAGGAAGCCGGGTCGTGCTGCCTAGGTGACGTTACAAGAGGCCAGCAGAATAAAGTAGGCGTGATGATGAGGTGCAGGAAAGGGACAGCACGTGCACCAGCAGCGGCAGCCGAATGCGGCGTTAGGTCGCTGACGGCGGCGCACAGGCGCGCGTGCAGCTCGCTGAGGGCGCCAGGCGCGCGCAGGGCGCGCTGCGGGGCGCCGACCCCCACCACCGCCCCCCCTCCCCATCCCCAAACCCGCCCGCCGCGCCGCCGCGAGCACCGTGTCAGACCTCGCCGAGAGACCTGCGGCACAGCAAGCGCCTCAAGTCAGGGTTTTTAACGTAAGGCAGGGGTGTGCAACCTGCAAGCCTCAAGGCCGCTAACTAAAACCTTTAATACGGCTGGGGCCAAAATTTCATCTTACTCGGCCGATCCACACCCTACGTCCTCTTAATTGTTCATTTCGCAGTTTCGTCTAACTTGCGGAAAGGGGTGGGCGGGAAAGAACGTGTTTCCCCTATGTGTGCAATAATCAGAGCTGCCACGTACACAACACATTGGATGATTTTGAATTAATTTTCTTGAAAAAAAAGTTCTATAATCTAAATTGAACAATGTTTTACATTAAGGGATTGACACCCACAACAAACGCGTTGCGCTCAGCGCGCGCAATGTTCTGCCCGATCGTGGGCAACAGAGCATTTCACTTGAACAAAAACCTTTGACCAGAATAAAATGGCACGCGGGCCCCTAAGATTTTCATGTATCTGTGGTTAGACTGTTAAGAGCATGTAGATAATTTTTAAACTGAAATTTTATTCTCAACGTGGCTAAAACAGACACGTCAGCTTTCAATGCAAAATATACGCGCCAAAACTCAAGTAATCAATATTTCAAAAAGGAACAGACTTCCTAAGGAAAAAATGTCTGTCTCTTAATTTATAGTAATGGAAGAATTCCTGGAAAAAAAATGTTGAATTTTTGCAATTTCTAGAAAATCAAGAGATTTTTAACGAATATGAAGATAATACACCATTCTTGCTTAAACGTCTCACAGCATTCAACAACGTTTTTAATCCAAAACAAGGCAGCTCATTTTTTTAAATGGTCCCAGGGCCTCAACTATAAAAGTCACCCCCCCAAAAAATATCATGTTTCAGATTATAAGCTGCAACATCAGCAGATACGATTCGAATATCAATTTTGAGAAATAATCGGCTGAACGGTTTAGCAGCAGTGGTTCCCAGGTACAACAGCGTTTCACCGTCAATCAATTTTTCGGTATCAAGCGCCACAAATCATGGTTCTGGCTAAAACCATGTCAGAGGATTATTTTTCTAACTTTAGCCACTTGGATTCTATCACTTTTCGTAGCAGGGACCGGCAAAAGATTTTTCAGCGAAAATCCGACGTTTTTTTCGTCAGCAATTACCAAAACTGTCTCTTCTTAAACGTTACTTATTAGGGCAAGAAGTAAACATGCTGACATTCGATGTTTGTATAGAGCGTAGGCTTGTGATGGAAATGACTATGAATGCAGAAGGGACAATGCCAGTCGCATTCACGAAAGACTGAAAAATGTGACGGTGGTTCAAACATGGAAGTCTACACTGTTATACGATGAGTTGTTCGCCACTACAAACGAAAGCTGCAAGGCAAAAAACACTTTGCTGTAAAAAAGCAGAGCGGCAGGTTCGGTGATGCAGTCACGCAATGCAAGCATTCAGCAAAGTCGATGATGCGTTCGTGGAGCAGATGAATTGTGTCGCATTATCTTCATCAATCATCTGCAGTCACACTACCAGTTTTACTACTTCAAAACGGGATAAATTCTAATTAAGTCATTTCGTAATATACAAATTGGTAAGAATTATCGCTTTCATCATCAAATTTAAAAAAGCTATAAGTTGACATAGAATAACAACGCTATTTCATGCCACTTTATTCAATGCACCTCTAGGACAGCACAACTATGTAACTGCAAAGCTTTTTTGCACCGTAAGCAACTGTAGATTTCAAGCTAGTTTGGCGGTCATAGTCATCCATACTTTTTTACGAGGACTTTCAACCGTCTTTAGTTCGTCAGTAAATCTCATAGTCTATAATAACGTACAGAGACATTCAACAAAGATGGCAACGTCGAAACCGCCGTCGTAGCGGCCTCGTATTCTATAGCGAAAATTGATGAATGGAATATCTCACGATATAATCAAAAGTAAGTTTCTCTTTATTACATTTTTGTACGTAAGATATTTTCACTGTTCATGATAGATAGAAACTGAGACTTTCGCAGAGTGATTTTGTATTACTTGGCAGCTTAAACATCGTGCTAACTACTATTGCACGATAAATCAGATTCATATTGTTTAAAAATAGCATAAACTATCTATTTTTTAACATTTGATATAAAATTTGTTTAGGAAATGTTTGATAAAAAGTTAATTTTATTGTATCAAACATGTTTTATAATAAGCTGTATCTTAATATTACTTTTACTCCCGATTTACATACTCATTACAATCTCATTGTTTTTATGTATAATTTGTGACGTTTCAATACACATATTTTTCTGAGTATCTAATTTCCACTTTTTTCCACACATCAGTGGGAAAATTTCTTTGAAACGAATATACACAAGATATTTGCCTCGTTGTAGGTAAACCCGATTCATAATAGTGTATTTGCTGAGTCTAACCTAAATCTCTTTTGACTGCAAAATTGTTTTGTTGGAAAAAAAGATTCTGCTTTAGGGCTTTGAAGGGGGCAATTCACGTATTCGTGAGCTGCACAGTTCAGAGCCCCGGCGCTTGCAATTGTGGTTCGTTGAGTGGCTGCGGAGATGCGCGAACCGATGCGACTTTCGAGAGAGAGACTCCGATTTCGCGGCGATTAACTGTTTTCGAGCCCCCTAGCTAAATAATTTTGAGTATTGCCCCACTTTACTGGCAACTTAACATTTTTTGCATGATAGAAATTTTAACTTTTTTACTCAATTAAGCAATTAAAAACCTACCTAATAATTTTATTAAGTTTTAAATGTAAAAAATTGATAACAATTGTCTTATACAACTTATACTCAATATGTGAACTAATTGAAATAACTCAACCACTATTAATCAGTTAAATAAAAACATAACTTACTAAAATATGCCGTTTACGCGATTTTCTTTTCTTTCACCAAAATCGAAATAGAAAATGTCGAAAGAGAAAAACTCAGAGCTTATCATTTTCTCTGAACATTATTAGTTAGTAGAAATGAGTTTGCCTTCTCCCATTAGTAAGCACAAATACTCGGTTTTTAAGCCTGTTTAAATTTTGTTAAAATGATAATGTTTAGCTGTTCCAGTTTTGTTAATGCATTTTAATTTAAAGAAATGTAAAAAAAGGCAAAATTCAAACGCTGGACCCACTCCAGGACTTTCAATTTGTTTGTGCTCAAATATGCCCAAACGCCGTGGTGTATGAAAAAAGAGGGGGGGACCGTTTTCAGTTCAAGGGAATCGTTGAGGAAGGAAATTTTTCCATTTGGAAAACTCGGGACCAAAGTTTCAAAAAAAAAAAAAAAAAAAACCGTTTAAAATTTGGGGGCCAATTTTTTTTTTTTTGCGAATTTGGAAAATTGCCCGAAATTAGAATAAAATCTGTTTTTTAATTCTAATAGCGTGTTTATCAAATTTATTTCATCTTTATTTCTTTACGAATCTCTCTCTTAAAAGGTTGGAATCTATGAAATTAATCAAATGGAGCTAACATTAAAATAGGTTCTACTAAAATTCATATTTATGCATTTAATATTAAGTGATTTTATTAAATACTAAACACAAAATTGTTAGTGTTTTAAGCTCACTGAGGAAATAGTTATAATTGATCACTAAATACTTTTACTTAAAACTATTATTTAAAATATACTTCCAAAACCTTTTTCTATCTTAAATGTAATTTTTGTTATTTGTTGAAATAACTCGTGTAGTTTCTTGATACAACTTTCACATTTTTAATTGAGGGAGGGGCTATGTTTCAGCATTGCCCCGGGCCCAAAATTGTTTAGCTTCAGCACTGCCTGGCTCTAGAATGAAGGGGAGCAAAACCATTTCAAAAGAATGAGAAAAAACCCCAATTTTTTTGGATTAAATATATAACTGGAATTGTAACCGAATGAAACAGTTTTAATAAACAAACTTACAAAATCAGGGTTTAATTAATTCTCTATTCTTCAAATTACGAACTATCATGAGATATCGGTTGCCACCAGTGAATTCTTTCACATATTTATTGAAATTATCACTTGTTCTCAGGCCAGTAAAACAGGAGTTCTGGTCTCTCAATTACTCAGTACTGGCTTCGACTCTGAAGTCAAGAAGCAGGTGAGGTATCGATTATTTTTAAAATAGATATTATAGATAAAATGAAATAAAGATTAAAGGTAAATGAATTATATGATAAAGATGAAGGAAATGATCTATAAATTGCATTAAAATTAGTATGTATACTATTTAACATCTTCACATAGCTGTAGATGTTAAAATTATTTTACATTTCAATTTTTTTAAATGTTATGGACAAAAGAACATGTTTAAAAAACTGTATTAACATTTAACCCAACAGTACTAAATGTGATTTCTGTAAAGGTTTGTTAAAATCATTACATTCGTTAAATGGAGTGTTTTTCTACTTCTTAACATTCTTGATCAAAGCCTTTGTAAAAGATTAAAAGCATACTTATCTCTTTCTCCAGTTTAAAGAATAAGTTAGTGGTTATTATTGCACAATCATGTTCCATACAAAAACAATATGCAAGTTACAATTTTTAAGGAGCCACACAAAAATTCAGAGGGTTTGTCCATAAATTATGTTAAGTTAAAGAGTGGGGAGGGAGTTTGAGGAAGTGTTTTGCTGTGTTACACAGGGGTAGTGGGTGTAATAATGCTGATATTGTTTTTGTTTTTTTTCAACATTAGCTGAAATACTTTCTTTATTCAGTCTTAAACTAAAACATAAAATATTAACAAATTATTTTTAAAATATCAATCAATTAAGAAGTTATGACGTATAAATGTTTACATTAATTGAAAATATATTTTCATCAATGGTATTGATTGAATCTTAGATTAGTAAGAAAATATTTGAAACAGATCTATAGTATGTTCTAGAATACAATTAAATTGATGCAGTTGTTTCTCGCCCATACATCCTCCATGACAACATATGCACCATCTCTGCACCACACTCTGACCTCACCAACAAATGCACCATATATAACTCACCATCACACCACTCTCTGATAGACACCATCACAAATTTTCTCACCAATGCTTCCTTCACATAAAAATTGCCTGCCAATCTTATTGTGACGTGCAGTCAGAATCACCAAATTATTCTGACTTTTATTAGCATTAATTTTAAAATATAAAACAATAACATTAATACAAATTGTTTTTATTGTTATACCGTTTACTTTTACTTTTAGTAAACTATAGGGAGGTTCGTTAGCATTACATAAGTATGGGGGCGTTCAAGCATGCATTGCAGGGGAGAGATAGGATTTTCAAAATATTCAAAATTTGCATTACATAATTTATGGATGGACCCAGAGGCTAGAAGTGAAGAAAAATGTCTAACTAAACTTCTCAATTTTCAAAAACTTAAGTTATTCCCTGAACAGTCAGTTCAGAGAAGAAAAAAAAAATTAACAGACATATTATTGCTTTTCCAGAATACTGTTGTAACTGTTTAATAAATACTTGTAACTGAATAACGAAGTCCTTTTCTCTGGCATTAGAGCAAATGCCACATGCCACATGCATCGCTATTTTCTGCATGGAAATTGCCAGATACTTTTATTGAATAAAGGTGCCCAAAAAACAGAATATTAGACAATCCACTTAAAAAAATTAAAAGACCAAGAGAGATATACAATTTTTAAATTAATAACATACTAAGTGATATTACTTATCGTCTATTAGTGGGAAGAAAAATTAAATTGCACTCTTGTGTCGAAGAAGTGTTTTGTCTCAGTATTCCAGAAAAGCAATAATTTATTAAGATTTGTAAACCATTTAGTCAGTAATTCCCAGTCCTGTTATTCCCAGGGGTGTTTATTCATGTTCAGATTAATGAATGGTAAACTATCAAAAGGACTGTTAAAAAATATAAAAAAATCAAGTCTTATGAAGAATGTAGGGTCTATTGAAATAAAATTTACCAAATATCCCCATTTGATTAGCTTAAAAAATTCTAAATTACGTATAATTTTAAGTTCTAAGTTAATTAGTTTTAAAAGTTTCTTCCTGCAAATAACCATGCTTATCATACTCTAAAATATCTCGCCAGACATCTCGGAATTCAAGAGACCTCAAATTACCCCATTGAATTAGACATTTTACCAAGCATATTTATTGACACTGCATTTCAAATTTCAATCCATCCTCCAAATTTTCACTCTAAAATACTGAGGGATACTGGATTATTAGACATTTTCTTGTAACTACAATGGGAGAAATATACGTACTCATTTATTTTGTTTGCAAACAGTGCTTGAAAATATTTTCTAGTTTTTTTCTTGAATGTTTTATTGATATTAGATCATTGTGAACTTATAGATGGCATTTTTTTTGTTCCAGCTTGAACTATTTGCATTGCAACTGGTGCATAGGCGAGTAGAGATCTCTGCATGTGGCTTCTGCACAGTTGATTTTCCTCTCATTGCCTCAGTAAGTTTTTTTTGTTTTGACGTATAAGTTGTTATTTCAAAAGAGAGTTGGTGATACTTTTAGTCTACGATATTAGAAATTACTTCTTCTTCTTATACACCATTGAGTCATCATATTACAAACACGCTGGCCTGAGAACAGTGTTTGTGCCTGGAACATTAAAGAGTTACACAATGTGCAGACATTATGGGATTTTTAGGGCAGCTCCACAGGATTATTTTTGGCAGGATCTAGTGTCAAAATGGGAAAACAGTCAACCTATCAAGAGACTGACAAAGGTGAGAATGATTTGGCACCCAGCATATCTAAAACAGCTTGTCTTGTTGAATACTCTTGTGTTGCTGTAGTTAACACACATCAGAAGTGGTGCAACAATGGGGAAACATTGACATTTCGTTAATTCATTCATGTGTTGACTATTGATGCCGGAGGGTAGTGGATGCTGTCACACAATGTTTTGAGTGATCACAAGGCTACAGTCATACACAGTACACTATCGAGGGTAATCTTTCATGGCACAATGTTATGAATGAAGATAAAGAGTTGAAGACCAACTCACATCTTGAACAGTGGCTGCATGCCACCAGTAACAGAGTGAAAAACATGTATAAAATTATTCAGTCCAAAACATGAATAGGAAAGAGGTCACCTGACCCAATAAATCCCACTTCCTGGTTAATTTTATCAATGATCAAGCAAAAGTATGCCAATTATCATCAGAGGCTACGACATCTGGGTGGACTGTTGGGCTAGAAGAGGTGTGGCAGTCTAAGCTATGCTCTCATTGCAAACACAGGGCTCGCTATTCTGGTACAACATATAGCTATGCGATATATGGACATTATTGGGGAGCAAATCCATCTGCTTGTATAGGCAAGAGTTCTTTACTTTCAACAGCCCCTTACAACAGGACACACTGCCATGGGATGCACCATGCCACACTGCCATGATTGTGAAGGTTTGTTTTGAGAAACACGACAATGAACTTTCGTTAATGTCTTGGCATAAAGGAACCAAGATACAAACCCTATTGAACATTTGTGGGCAGATCTCTACCACCCTGTACCAACCAAATGTCTTGCTTTTATACTAGCGGTATCACATCCTCCAGGATGCTTGCAACTTCATTCAATCAATGCCTAAATGTGTAGTCACAATTCCACAGGTTAATAGTGGTTAAACATTATTAGGCAGGTGGTAAGACTGCAATAGCTCTTTAGTCTATTCTCATTCTTTTTGTACTCCATGCAAAGGTGAATACACAGCGAAATATTGTAGTAAATAGTGCAGAAGAGAGATAAAATAATAGTTGTCGTTGTCCTTCTTCTTCTTCTTCAAGCATTAGACCATACATCCGTTGTGCCTTCCACCTTGCTTTCAGTCGTCCAACAGAGAAATTTTCTTTAGAGCGATATTATGTCACTTCTTTTGGAATCCTGGAATTTTCCATTCATTGCATGTGTTTTGGCTTTTTGCTACTGTATTCTTTAGTTTTTTCATTTAAATTAAATATCCCAGACTTATTTCTTACATTCTCTTTTCTTATTCTTTTTTTTCTTGTAAAGTCCAATATTGATCTCAAAAATTTAATATCAGAAGCCTGAATTCTACTGCAGAATTTTCTATTCAGTACCCATGTTTCACTTCCATAGATCAGTTATCACAGCTAATGTTGTATAAAATTTTAGGAGTGTCTTTCCTTGCCGTTTTTTAGGGTTCTTTTAATCATACAGCATACATGTTTAAAACACACTATTTTCCTTTCTACATCAACTTCCCCTGTGTATGAAATGTCACAGCCTAGAATCGTAAAGATGTGGACCTGTCCAATGATTGTATCATTTACTACCAGTTTTACTATCTTTCAGGAAAGCTACCTTTAAATGCCTTAGACTTGTTTTTTTCTACTGAGATTTTTACCTTATACTCTGCTGTTATCCATTTTAATTCAAATAGAGCTCTCTGTAATTTGTTCTCATTGTCTGCAATAAGTACCTGATCATCAGCAAATATTAAAGTTTTAACAAAATTGCATTCTTTGAAGTAGTCTGTAATAACTAAATACTTAAGCCACTGTTTCCATTCTCTAACAGCATTATCTAAATAGAGATTACATAAGATGGGTGACAAAATACCCCCTCGTCTAACACCTTTATTTATCATCTCATGTAGGATTTCTCTGTTCTTTCTTTGTGCTAATTTGTGTACCACTATATATGTTCTAAATAACTTCAATAATGTGTTGGGGAATTCCTCTCCTGGCCATTCTGTTCTAGAGCTTGTTCCTTAAAATTAATTATTGAATACTTTGCTGTAATCTATAAACACTAAATATGTAGGAAGATTGTATTCCCTCCTCTTTTCTATTAAATGCTTTAGAGAGTACACATTATCTGTACATGATCTTCTTTTAAGCAAATCTGCATGTTCTTCAAGAGTATGAAATCAATTATGCTTCTTAATTGTTTAGCAATTATTTAATATATTAGTTAAGACATTTAATTTAAATTATATAAAAAAATTATAAAGGCAGATTAATAAACGTTAGGACAGAAAGCAAGACAATACTGATTATAATTATCAGCCGTGAAGTTCAGTAGTTGCAATCATTACTGTATTATTCAATATTTTTTCCAGAACGACTCAAGTTCATGGAATAATATAATGATTTATTATTATAATTCATGGTGTAAAATTTTAGTAATTTTATTTGTTTTGCAAATATCTCTCCATTAATCTTTCAAATCTGTTCTTTCCTTTTTGGTTTTGTTCTTTCCCAGATAGCTGGATCAGTCACAACTTATTTGGTTATCCTCATCCAGTTTCAAGATTCTGATCAAGACAAAAAATGAGTAAATGATGTATTAAAAAAGTGAATCGGGTAGTGTCTTCAATTATTTTTGTTTTTGCAAATTACGTTTTTTGGAATGATGAACGTGTACAAATTTTTGCATAAAATGTGGCAAGAACAAGTTAACACAACTGTTAATATAGAATTAAGATGGACAGTTGAATTAGGTAATTTGGTGTACATTAAAAACAATTGTATGTAAACAAAAACTTCTCTATTTACATCAGCATACAAACTCTCACACCTATCAAATAATTAACAATAACATGAAAAACTGTGGGTCTTATGCCAGATCTTCATAAACCACAATGCAGAAAATATTTTAAAATTTTTCATACACAGTAAGTCCATACAGAGATTTTTGTTGCTATTATTTTGGCAAGAATAAAGAATAATTTCAAAGATGTATAAATAAATGTAAGCATATGTAAGTATGTGAATATCACTGTATATAAGAAATCATACTATTTTGTTTTTATTTATTTCCCTATTCCAAATCACTTCAAATAACCTTATGGGATGCATCAGTTTGGATGAGCATCTAAAACTGAAATGCAAACTGCAGGTGTAAATTTCCACACATGGCTCCCATCTCCATCTTCTCCTTCCAACTGAGTTGTACATTGGATATCTGCTTTGTATTGGCCAGGAGTAAAAAATACGACACTGCATTCATGGTATGCAGTACCTTGTTCTGCCAACTGTGAAAAACATACATCAATAAATTAAACTAGAAATCATAGATTACAAAATTATAAACACAAGCACAATACAATCTCCAAGTCTGAGACAATTCATACGAGAGTTCCCTTCTCTTGAGGCATATGCACCTTCTATAATCAGTTGAATCACTTTCAGCAACAATACTGTTTCTCATTTCTGTTACACAAAAGCATAGTAGTCTGTAATTTAGACAATAATGTACTGATCACATGCATAATGCTACAGCCACTGTATTTAAGGAACACTTATTTTCATAAACTAAATGAAATAAAAGAAAGAAAAAGAATGAAAGAAAAAAGAGAAAGGAAAAATCTTGATGTATTGTTTTGCAAAGAACCGAAAAGGAAACAAGTAAATGCAGGAGAATCTATATCAAAAAAAATTGGTGTCGCCTGGGATTTCAAACAAACTCACTTTTAAGATATGACATTACATGATTGTTTAGACAATACAAAAACCATTTCAATTGCATTTGTATTTCTGTCTATTTATCAACGGTAATCTTTGGAACGGTTGAATTGATTGTGATGCAGTTTTCACTAAAAGATAAGTTATTTCCAATGAAACACCCTAAGCTTATTTTTATCATTCAAGTTATTATTTTCTATTATTACACATCTCAAAACACCCCATCATATTCTCAATTAACTCCAGTTCGGATGTGTTAACAGCTCTGCATATTCTATTAATTGGAGTGGTTGCTTATAATTACTTGTACCATGACGTGCAAATATGTCAGATGATCTCTTATCACAATGATGGCACTCAAAAGCCCAAATGTTCCACTAAAAATTGGCATTTGTTGTTGCCCTTGAGTAATTGGCTCAGTAAAACTAAATCAGAAACGTCCCTATAGGACCTGAGAGATGCAATATTTTGATATCTCTCCATATTCATAGTTGATAAAGAGGTCACCAAGCCCCACAGTAGGTTCAGCAATCCTGAAGAACTTGTTCTGTGCACTTTCTAATCAATTTACAGATATGGCATAAAATGGTGACCAAACTACAAGAGTACATCAGTAAAGGCTTTAAAATTGTCAATGCAGACAATCAAGGCCCTCAGTGAATGCAGTTCATGACACATTCTTCAAATTAATTTCAAGAGTTGATTTTCTCTGTGAGCAGTTAAGTCTGTATGGTCTTCAAAGGACATTTTGGAGTCAAAAGCCACATCAAAATCTCTTATAAATTACACCTCTCCAACACAGTACAATTTATAAATTCTTTGTAAATTCAACACAGTCAGTGCTTTTTAGTGCTCTAAACCTAGTGAAAGTAGTAGTTTCACCCTCTTTGGATTAAAACTGCAATTCAAATGTAGATTTTGTTTAACATTCTTATATACAAAGTACAGAGAAACCCTGACACTGAAAAAGTGTTGTTTTTCCCAAAATGTATTTCCATCTATCTGTGAACAACACTAGCGCTTAAATCAAACATAGGATTTCACTAAAATGGAATTTCTCAACTGATATGGCTGTCTCAGCAGTTTGAATTTGAAATTAATCTTAATTTTTGGGGATTACTTTAAGACCTCTTTACATTTTACATTTCTGAAACTTCCTCAAAAATGATTTGAGGATTTTTCTTCAAATGTTTTGCTCAAATAGAGCCTAGAGCAAACCCAATTTTCAATTAAAATGCAGGAGATTTGAATATATTTTTTTCTCGAAGAGAGCAAAGAAGGTAAATTATTCAAATTTTCATTAAATTAAAGAATTTGGAAAAATTAAAAAATTAAACATTGTTTGGAGTGCCTGCTTTACATTATGGATGGTAGTGATTTTTTTGTTCTCTAAAATAGGGTGTAGGGCGATAAAGCTTTGTAAATCTCTTTGTTGACAGTGTGTTTGTTGCCTTGCAAATTGCATGCCATCTTGCACTGCCACGTAGAAGAAGCACTATGAGAGCCTATTTTCCTGGCTGCTTCTGCTCAATTCTGTCACAGTTTTCTTAGGATTGCACAGCAGCCATTTCTCTTTACAGTCTTCATATAGTTGGCCAGCTTATATACTTGATACATATTTTGGTGCGTTTGAAAACTTGAAACTTTTTAATAATCATTGTGCCCCACAAAAGAACAAGCAGTGAGAAGGTGCAAAAATTTTGCACTTTTCCCAAGCAGTGGTGGCAACATGCTCATTAATGGCTTGTTGTAACCCTTGCCACAGCATTGGACAAAGGAATTGAATTCAGTATGACATGGGTGCCCCTATCTAATGTGAAATGCCCATGGGCACAAATACAGAGAGAAAATGATAAAATATAGAATTTGACTCGTTTTACAATTTGGTTTCATAATAACAATTAAAGCATTTTTTAAAAATCAGATCACTTTGGGTTGGAGAGAAGCTTTTTTAACACACATTTTTTTAATATTTTAAACTTACTTCACAAATAAAATACTGCTTTTCTTCACATTTGAACAGACATTCAAACATTCAGTTTTGTCACATTCGTACATGGAGCATCGAAGGATTACCTGCCTCCTTTGTAGATTTGAAACTTATATCATCATTAGAAACATACATTTTCGTCATTATGATATTATTAGAGCAATGTTTCAAAATAAATTTGCATTGTACTATAAGTTTATTTTGTATTTGTGTTGTCTTTGCATTAGTTGTAGGTGTTTGTTGTAATGAAATTGAAGTTGTCAATACTAGCAAATGAAGTTTGATTTTATTGTCAGTTTATTTTATACTTGTTTGTATGCATTTATTATGATTAAATCAGTATTTAATGATTATTTGGAAACAAAATTGTTCTGTGCACAAATAAATTTTGTTATTTTATTTGATATAATAATTGTTTTTTGTTTTTGGTGTGTATGTGTTCAGAACACACCACGGGGGTGGGTGAGAGGGGAGAGTAGGGGAAAATTTAGCCAACCCTGGATCCCTGAGAATTAGTTCCCTATGTTACACCTTGTTTCTCACATCATTAATATTAACCGTTTAGTTACAAAGGGGAAACAGTTTTCCAGGAGATTTTCAGCTGAAAACCTGGAAATGGTGACCTAACACAGAAGAAAACTAAAAAAAATAAGGATTAGAGGAAGAGGCTTCACACATTGTGAAATCCTGAAGATTTTCTTTGGGCTTGAGAAGTTTGTATGTAAATGTACATCTTTTTTTTCCCATGGAAAAACTACATTTTCAGATGCAGATGTTTTGCAAACATCGCTCTTTTATTGGCAACACATTTTTGTTTTTGAAATATTAGAAAATGAGTAACGGAGAAAAGTAAGGGAAATTTGAAAAAAAAATTATTACAATTAATATCATCATCATCATCATCATCATCATCATCATCATCATCATCATTATTACTGACCTTCATAAACAAACTTGATACCATTTGTGATCTCTAATGGAATTTTAGGGTTTGTACTCCACGTACCTTGCATAAATTTTTTGAGTAATGTATTATATTAATTTAATTTAAAAACGTTTCTAATAACTAAGTGGTACGAGAAAGATATTTAACATTTTTGTTTGAACAGCAGCATGTCATTATGGTACAATAAAAATAAACCATTTTAAAAAAACCAGTAAAAATAGTGTATTCCTATTTAAATGTTTCAATCACTGTATTTATTATTGCTATTATTACTATTACCATTATTGCTGAGCTTACTTTTGGTAGAATAACTTTTGTTGCACCAGCTGAAGCAAGGCGAGTGTCCAGTCTATAGTTCATCGCTCCATTTTGATGATCTTGATAAAATTGAAGAGCCAGGGCTAAGCGACTTAGAGGCCTTTCCAATGTATTTGTAACATTGACTCCTAAAGTCAACAGCTGCCCTGCAACTGCACTTAACTCTTCCTGAGGTTGTGGTTTAACTGGTTGACCATCCACAGTCACATCTGCACAATGAAAGAATGTAATTAATACCAGCTCAGAAATAATGTACCAACAAAACACAATATAATTTAATTCATGCACAGAAGGTACTAAGGTATGCAGGTGGTGTGGAGGAATGGAGGGGAAGAGAGAAGTATAAAGAGATGGGATAAGTAGAGAAGGGGTGAAACAAAGGAGAAGAGATAGGGGCAAAGGAGTCAGGAAAGAGGGAGAGAGAGAGGAAGAGAGAGAGAGAGAGGAAGAGAGAGGAAGAGAGAGAGAGAGAGTTGAAAGAGGAAGAGGGAGCAAGGCTAGTAGGTAGTGACGGAGGTAAGAAGAGACAGATTGGGAGGAAAGAGGGAAAGAATAGAAATGCAGTGGAATCTCAAAAGCACACTTTTCAAGGGACTGGAAACTTGAAACTTTTTATGTGAGAAAACGTGTAATCAAAAAATCTTAAATCATAATTTTCTTATTTGCTCTTTGAGAATATTATAATAGTGAACGGAAACTAATTTAATATTTTAAAGATTAATTTACGTGCAAATAATACATTAACTACATTACATTAACTATCTCATGGAGTCATTGACAACCCATTATTACTTAATGAACTGTTGTTTCATGTCCCCAATAGACCTACTAACCCTTCTGAACATTTTTTTTGCGTAATTTTTCTAAAATTTTTACGTCAAATAATTTTATCTGACGAACATGTAGGACATAATCAATGTTTAGATATAACAGAACTCTGTATGATTGAATTGATGAAAAGTCTAAGATCTTCTATTCTTGAATATATACGAGTGGGTTATAAAATCTAATTATATTTTATTTTAATCAGCTTCATATTCAGTTTACTATATGGTTAAAAAAATTAGATCTTGTTATAAATGTTTTCTGCAAAATCCGTCCTATACTTTGGTTGAAATATATTTGTAAATTGGACAATTTAATGTTCCTACAGTAAATAAATAAATAATAAAGAAGTAAATTAATAATAATGTATTAAGTGCAACCTGCAATACTTAAATTAAAATAATTTAATTGAAAAATAATAACAGAATGAAAATAATCACTAAAAATTACGCAAATTGAGAGGAAAAAACAAACAAACTGATATTTCGGTCTACCAAATCTACACAACCTCATAGAAACATGACGTAACCCAAACAAACACAATGAAGATTGCAGAAACTCAGAAAATGTTTCTCTGAGATTGATATCAGATTGAAAATGCTCTGAAAGGATTCCTTTACACTTTTTGGAATCTTCTAGTCTCTCTTAGTGCCCTGCAAACAACAAGCATTGAAAACCGTGATGCTGCACCAGAAAATGCACAAATTGTGGAACATGATACCTACAACATGCTAAGCAGGTTCAACATGTAAACAACAAATAAATCAATGGAACTGGGCCAGGGACTTAAACATATAGACCTGCTATGTGGAAAAAACATTGTAATGAGGAACGTGCTAATGAGATTCCACTACATCACAAAAACATTCTCCCAACCAAGCCAAACAAAGAAATATTTCATTTATGCAACAAATCACAGTAATATTAATTAGATCTTACCCCACTGCAAAGGTGACATGCGCACAACATCCAGCATATCCGGTGTCAGAGAGAGACCCTTCAAGGAAACCCGTCCTTGCAAACTTTGTGATGGCATTCGCCATCGCAAATCAACATGATTGACTACATGCTCAGCACATACTTGATCTAATGCACGGCGCTCTTCTGTTTGAAGATGTTCCCCCTCATACAACTGTGGAAGGAATATAGTCAATACAACCAAGAGCAAAATTTTCTTTTCTCTTATGCAAGTCTTAAGTCTACGTAGTACAAATAGAAATCAGCATCAGTATAAAAAAGGAAAATGAGGAGAAAGAAGAGTATGAGAATAAGGGATGAGGCATTAAATGAAAAACAAAAGGCAGACAAATGATTTCTTCAATAAGACAACCAAAATCTTCAGTGTTGTAAAGAATTACAAAATTGAGCTAAACAAATAGTTAGAAAAGCATACAAATCTTGGAACCAGCTTATATTTAAAACTGGAAAAAAATAGAATACAGCCTAAAAATGATGAAACATCACAATAAATAAAATAAAGATAAGAAAAAAGAGAGTGAATTCTCTCATTACAGAGAAAACAAAGGTAGTGTAGAATTGCAAAGGAAGTAAGATGTAAGAATCTCTTAACATTTGTACATTTTTTAAAATTATGTAAAAAAGATGCTTTAGGTTAGGTGACCCATTATTTATCTTGCCTCAATGACCTGTGGTGTTGCAAAGATGTGCAGGACTTCATACAAGCGTCATCGACTGTCAACTTCTCATACAATACACAGGAATGCTCTCTGTTCAGCTCTCAACCCACCCTACACCTCAGTCATGCAGTCTCCCATTTAGTAAACATAAAACATTTCCCTCGTGTCATGTCAAACCAGGAAAAATGGCCCTGTTTCCCATTTGTTTTCAATGGAAGTCAAATGGTTTCCTTTGTGTGCTTGGAATACTGATGCATTACTTCCCTCAGTGAGGCTTTATCTCATTGTAGAAATCTGAGAACCAATAACTGTGATATTAGCAACAATAAAAGATTTGAAGGAAAAAAAGCAGCTAGAATAGATAAAATTGTTTCCAAATTATTAAAATATGGAAGCCCGCAACACAAATGATTAGCCATTATCACACTACACATGAAGCCCAAGTATAATTACAATTTACTAGCCATTATCAACAATGACCAAACTTTCTGAACATGTTCTCTATTGTCTCAAAATGTTTATTTGAATATGATATGAAATTTAATGCATGACATTTTCTAGAATTTTCTCCGGATTGAAAATTAGAATATGTAGCAAGTAGGCTGCAGATGTTGCATATTTACATTTTTTCCTTTAAACATTAAGATATGAATAAAAAGCACAAATTCATTTCTTCTTGTTTCGTTCTAAATATACATACTAAATCCTGTTGTGCACGGTTTACCAGATTTTGGAAGATTGAGCATATTTTGACTGTAAGACCATATTGTGGTATATTTATTATACAAGTTTGATAAATAAAAAAAAAGATTCTCCTCTAAAATGGAAATGGTGAAATTTCTTTGAGCCATTTATTTTGATGATCAACATAGTTCTAGTTTTTCTTAGTTGTCTGTTACTGTTACTGTACTTAGTTGTCTGGTTCTGGTACTGTTTGAAATGTGTAGCATTTAAGTATTAAATGCATTATTTATATTCCAAGAAGTAAAAGTAACTTACTGATGTAAAAACTAAAAGCAGTACTTTACTTTGAGCATATTTTTTGTTTTAAAAGCACATTTTCTTA
This sequence comes from Gryllus bimaculatus, assembly GCA_017312745.1. Taxonomy (NCBI): domain Eukaryota; kingdom Metazoa; phylum Arthropoda; class Insecta; order Orthoptera; family Gryllidae; genus Gryllus; species Gryllus bimaculatus. The sequence continues at coordinate 9,391,645 of BOPP01000015.1, read as the reverse complement.
ATGTTTTAGTATATCTGTATGCATACTTTTATGATTTTTAGTGCATGTAATTCCACACTCTAGTAATAATTGTATCATTGTGACCTCAGAACGGCAGCGTCTTGTAGTGTGTTTTTGTTTTTGCTGTATATTTCCAATTTTGTAGCAGCATGTATGTCACTGGAACTCACAACACATTTCCATGATTCTAAGAAGCACTATTGTAGACTCAGGAGGTCAATAAATACATTTGCAAACAGCAAATGCACTACAATTCTGACAGCTGGTTGGAATGCATAGGTTAAGAATCCATTACCAAAGAAGGTTCATTTTTTCTTCTGTAATACTTAGAAATATCCTCAGTGCTTTGACTCAGATTAAGCTCAATATTCTGAATGTTATAGAAACTAACAAGTGCAGTAATGAGAGATACTGAGAAATTGCAGAGCAATAATGAAGTATTTTTCATCAAAATTATATAAAAAACAATTACTCATCAAAGAGAGGTGACTGATATGCTGTTTTTAGTTCTGTAATGACTCGCTTTCTGTATGCTATTAACATTTTCCAGACAAGGAAAGATATGTAAAGATGGGTATTAAATTACCAGAAAATATCATGTTAAAGGAATTAACCAGAGGACTGTTATAATTCAAGATAATGGTAATAATTTGCAGCATGCCATTTAAATCAGATATGTAAGATGTTAAATGTAACCATTTCAACCAAAGAACTGAGAAAACCAAATGAATGGTCTATTGGCGTTAAATATCTGTCTTCCTGAAAATGGTACTGGATAAAGTAAATACAGAAAAAGTTTCAAATTTTAGTTATCTCAGATGTAGCGTAGTGATATCATCAAGGAAACTTTACTCTTCAATTAAACTGAAATACATTAAACTTTAAAAAATAAAACACACTAGGATACCAGAATTAAAATTTATAAAACAAAGGCGCTTCCTCAATGGCAGTGAGAGCCGAGTAAAACACTATAAACTCTAGTTAGAATACAAAGTTCTGAAACGAAGTTCTTAAAATGAACGAAAGGTTGCATGTAAGAAGATCAAAAAAAGGAATGGTTACTTAAGAAAAGACCTACATGTTAACAGCATGTAAATTTAAGGACAAATGACTGTAACACCCTAACAGAATAGACGATCAGACTTCCTGGAGCTGCACCTCACTCATAAACCTAGAGGAAGGTTAAAAAGAGAAGATTCTGCTGAGTACATGCGAAATGTAAATTTGTAAAGCAGTTGCAAAACTAATTGTCTTTTCAACAAATATAACTATAACTATATACATACATATGTATATGTATATGTATATGTATATGTATATGTATATGTACATATATATATATATATATATATATGTATATGTATATATATGTATATATATGTATAACTACATATACACACACATTTTACATCACTTAGGACAAAAAGAGAACAACTGGGAAATTGCAGAACTTGTGCTATTTCTTCACAAAGAATTTTGTAAATAATACAGTACAAAGAATGTACAACATGAATTGTACAACAAAGAATGAACAATGAATACATACAACAAAGAATGTACATTTTACTTATTAACCCTTCTCCAGGCAAGGTACTTTCATGACATAGTTGGGAAGTGTCCATCTAACACTGCTGTACAATCTTTGTTTTCTGCTATTCACTTCTTCAACTTTTGCACACATATTGTTTTAATTGTTGTAGGGTTTGAATGTAATGATGAATAATGAATAATCAATGAAAATAATGCCTCCTTTATTGCACAAATTTCACAAGAAGTGATGTTGGAATTTAGCATTTTTTAAAGAACACAACGAACCTTGAGCAAGTTTACACTTTCTTCTTTGTGAATTTACATATTTCTATTAAATTAGTTCATTATTTACACTTCTTTCAAACTGTGTCATTGGTTATATTACTGTGCTCATTGCTGACTGACTGGTGATATTTGCTTGCAACATCGTTTCTGAGAGTGATCTCGGGCATAGACACAAGTGACATCCTTTTCCGTTCTGGTGAGAACATGTAGAACTACTCCTCTGGGAAGATGCAGTAGAATTTAGTTTCTGCCCAACTTCTTTTAGAGCTAAAGTGTCTTTTGGTGGAGTATTTCAATAGTTCCCATAGTATTTCAATAGTACCCATAGTATTTCAATGTTTGGTTCAATAAAGTCTTCTGATATCTCACGCAAGAAAAAAATTTCAAGCATGTTTCTGCATATTCCCCTGCTGCACATTTGACCAGGTGACAAATGCCTCACTTAACCAACATCCAGAAAGTCCATAAAGAACATGA
>BOPP01000015.1:9366908-9388363 GCA_017312745.1 Gryllus bimaculatus | reverse complement strand
ATGTGCAATTCTTAGCAATGTGCAATAATAAGAGGAGTGATTATGGTAAATGATATAAGTACCAAATTTTACTTTTTCTAAAAACTTGTAAAAACATAAAAAAATGCTAATTATTTACTTGATGAAAAATTACACAAATTTTCCAATAATTTAATGTCTGGTAGAAAAGCTAAGTAACTGACTCAGGAGTTTCTACTTATTCACTGATAAAACTCAATCACGTTTGCATTTTAGTAAAAAATATAAGCATCTTTGTGAGTTTTACAGAAAAAAGTGCAAGTGCCATGAGCAAACATTACAAATGAAATGCACACTCTTTCCACTTTCACAATTTATAAGAGAACACTGTTGCAATAAAGTATACAATTTTGCTGTCAAATACTTTTGTAAAACTAATATTTTTCATCCATGAAAGAAAGCATTACTACAAGACCCTGTTTCTTTTTTCAAGTGGTCGTAAAATAAATTTTGAGGTGCCTTAGATCTGAGGTGTTCTGTTGGAAGCCACCAATCATAAAATTATCAGACCCAAGAGTAATTCTAAGTCACAATGTTCCGATCTCCAGACCTGCAAACTCTTCTAAATGGGCAATTGGGAAGCAGAACTAAAATTTCACTCGCTCTATATAACATGAGCCCACCTCTTTTTTGTTCATGATCTCTTTGGAAGACAGTGTAAACTGCAAACAGTACAAAGGAGACTGGAATGTCTACATGTAACCAAAATTCCAAGATAATCACAATATCCGGATTGACTAGCAATTTTAAATAAAACTGATCATGTTTAACCATTATAGATGAGATATGTGTATACATAATGTTGATATTTATGGCGAAATCTCTGCTTGGTGCTACCTCTATTTGTTTTCCTGCTTTTTAGTTACAATTTTTGGAACTCCCCTGTTATGTTCAATAGATTTTGCATGTGCACAACAGACATTTGCTTATGTGGATAGTTTGATTAAAGTTTTTATTTTTGTCCCAGTTTCCTTTGGTAGCTTGCAGTCAAAGTTAAAACAGTACATTTTCTCAGAAGATTTGTAAGCTTTGTGACCGTTGGCAGAGCTATTTTAAGTTGATTTGAAAATTCTTAATTTTTATTTTTCCTTGACACCTTTCAAAATAAAATATTAATTTTTCTTGAGTTCAGGTCAGCAGAAAGAAAAAGTAGCCTACTTCATTTCTTTTGTTTTTTGCCAATTTTTTTGCTCGAGCCTTCATCAGGGCTTAAAAATTGACGTATGCTCATTTTTTTTTAGCCTTTATCACGGCTTAACAATTGACTTACACTCATTATTTTGAGCCTTCATCAGGGCTTAAAAATCAATTAAGCAGTAAATTACATAGATTTCCCCCTCACTTTTTTACTGCAATCACTGTTTACAATAGTTACCTTCATTTATAATATTATAATTTATAAATAATCTTACACGGTAAGACAGTGTTCTATGGTACTGGTCTGCAATGTATTAAGATTCTGTTAAAATGTCATTAGAGGCATAATTTATTCAAATATTTTTAATGTGAAAAAGAAAAAAGATTTCTAGTTTGCTCAGATATTATTTTCATTTATTGTATATTTGAGTGAGATACAATAAATGAAGGTGTTCAATTTTTTCATGGGGGGGGGGGGGGGGGGGGAGATAGTAGTTACATAATAAGAGCGCGAACTGGGGATTCAGACATGGGTGAAACAGACGTGTGGGAATCACCTCAGCTGTGTTGCTTACCTATTTTTTTACATGTCGTAAGAAAATGCAATCATCAGTAAAGGAAAATAATTATTTTACCTTCCTTATATAAAAATAAATGGATTCTAGTCAATGTCATAACACTATTGCTTGTAAACAAAAATCAAAGATGTCTTCAAGACAAAATTGTGAATAGTTACAGATATTTCACACACTGAGGAAAACAACAGTTTCGCAAATGGAAAACTAGGACAAAAAACCATGTTCTGTGCACGGCGTATTAAAAACAAAATTATTAGAGGGTTGGTAGGTTAACAATCTACTCACGTTTCAGCTGGCAATACATCCCATCCTGTAATAAGTATTGATGGAAGCATCTCGAGAGTAATAGAAACAGAACACATCCGGCAATGCCCAGCTGTCAGCCCTGGGCCACCAGAATATCGAAGTTTCAACTGACCTTCTAATACCTAAGCACAGAACCAAAAACTTTAACATGGATCCTCTCATCTTCCTTAATCTTAAAATTACACAATTAAAATTAATACAATGATGTACAATGCACGTGCTAGCGGATATTTTGATTATGACTAGAGAACAGAATTTATTTAATAAAAACGCAAAAAATGTACGTGAATATGCATTTATTTTTTCAAAATATGCAAAGAAAAATTCAAACTACGTAAAATAAATATTTATAATAGTTTAAAACTACCCCTTAAAAGAATTTTCAAATTTGTGAACACAAATTGTGGCGATTAAGACCTTCAAATGTATTCACAGCAACTGAACGAACAGAAGTAATTGAACTTGTCTTCAACAGACAATATAAGTTTTAAATTAAACTTAAAATATGTATTTAGAATATTATTTACAAGAAGCATACAGTCTCACTACTTTGTCACTGACAAATCAGAGGGTAGTAGTAGGGGTGGGGGGTGGGAAGGCATATGGGGACCATGCTCCACTTAAAACCAACTTTGTTTATTTTGCTTGTGCAGTTTTGTTGATAGAGAGGTCCTAAAGTTTGAGTTCCGACAGTGGCAGATTTATGACATTTTGAGGTCTCTCCTTCTGAGCTAGAATGGTTTCCTTCTGGGGAAAAAAATGAAAAAATAAACTTGCAAGCCAATGAGTAGGTGGGAGGGTGGGGATTTATGAACAGGATGCACATTTCACAAATATATTTCTTGGAGGGGTGCTGGAAGCTCAAGAAGTCTGTAAGAAATGTTTGTCAAGTTTCAATCAACATACGCATGAGCTCTATGAACTATGACCATGCTATGTGGTTACTTCTGCTTTGAAAATATTAATTCATTTATCTTTCCGAATAAGCAATTTCCAAAAAAGCCTGTAGGTAAATTTGACAATTTATGTGCAGAGCTCATAAAACCAGAGTATTACTCTAGTAAGAAAGACGGTTTTAGAAAGATTTATTTGCAAAACATTATTTGAAATAACCCGTACCATCAAGTAAGTGTGTTAAAATGTAACAAAATATAGTATAGTAATAGGTCAAATATGTAATTATATCAAAAGACGTGAAAATAATTAAAATGAAAAAGGTTTAAATACATTCAAAATGTGATGCAAACTTTAAAAAAGAAATAATTTTATATGAGTACCTTCTACAAGTAAATATTTGTATTTGCAATAAAATCCATTCTCTAGTTATTCATTACTTGGTATTCTCTCAGAAAGGCTTGTCTTGAAATAATAATATTACAGAAAAGAGAAAAAAATATTTTTCCTTTTTTATGAAAATTGAATAAATATCTTATTTAATTAATTATTATAAATTCTTTTTCATTAATTTTTTAATAACATTATTTTTTTATGAAGTCCTGATAACTTTATTCAAAAACTTATTTTAAACAAAACAAAACAAGAAAAACATTAAAATTCAATTTAACTTGAAAAATTAATTTCTTTATCCACAAAGATTACCTTAGGTGTGTTGGGAGAGCTAACTTTGGAGCCAGGGAAACGAGATGATCCTAAGCTACTCCCAGAACGACTACTACTCTGGGATCTGAAAATCCAACATTATAATTAATCATTTGTGTATTGAATCTATTTCATTAGTGGCAAAACCATGGTCTGAATATGAGGGTAAGGGTATTTCCAAAATTCTTGACAATAATTACAACAGAAGCAGAAGGAAATGAAATTTGTAGTGCCAGCTTCTCCATGAAATTATCTTTTTATAACATTTTTAACTACCAAAGACTTTTTCCAACATGTTCCAATAAACAAAAGTTGTTTTTTTTAAATATGAATTATCTATAAATGACTAAGATGATCAATTACATTGAAACAGCTATCCCAAATTGAATCATTCATATGCAGTCCTTATTTTCTCACATCACTATGTTCTTACATAGAAAAGAGAGAGTATTGTAATACTGCAGCAGCAATCAGCAATTTTTTGACAGAAATACTTGTATTGTAAGGGCCTGGAACTGAAATGATGGTTAAATGTTGTTCTTATATGTAGCAAATTACTTTCTCTAGCATATGTAGTCAGAATCCATGGTTTTCGTCTTTGATATTGAACACATCGTTCACCACAATGGTCCTTGATGCTAAAAATGGGACTGACGGCATGCTGGCCTCATGTGCATGTGTGCGTGCGCGTATGAGCCTATCCCGTTTATTATTAACACTTAATCCATTCAGACATTTTCCTCCAAAAATTGATATTCTCAATCAATTTAAATGAACTTGAGGCTTGGAGATTCTGAAATGGATGTTTTGACTTTTCACGTTGGCACTTAAATGCATAAAAACATTTTTCTCTAAAAAAATGTCTCGCCTAATTTTTACTTTTTTCCTTACTGCTTATGCAGAATGCAGAAAGTATTGTAATTTACAGGAAGCTAGGAGCTACAACAGCACACACTTCCTTGCATTATATCTAACGGTTTCCAATTAAGAAAAAAATCTCCATCTTCAAATTTTAGGAAGCTAAATTTTTGACTTTTTGCAGATTTTAAAAATAGAGGATTTCAATAATAATGAAACCAACACCATTCTTTTGACACTTTCACTGCCAAGCACATTCTCACTATACTACACCTTGGTACTGTACAGGTTTTTCACATACTATGTCTCTCAGCCAACTGTAATTGATTCACTACTATACATGCTAGAACATTGAATCTATTTAAGACCATGAACCAGTCGTGAAGGAAAGTGGAGAATATTTATATATTATATAAAATTTATTTTATTTACAAAAATGTACGAGTCCATATGGACTCATAGGAACGTTTTAAGGCTGTTAACACTACGCGAGTATTATCAGAAAAGGAACAAGCCAACGCACACGAGTGTATGGCCCATGCTAAAAAAAATTGACCTCCCATCAGTCCTGCATGGCAGCCAACATGTAATAAAAAAATTGGAGCCATTTTTGTGAAAAGTTTGAAAATTTAATTGAGGATTCATGTAAAGTACCCCCAACACTAAAATATCTGGTTGAAACGTGTAAGGCCTTGAGCTCCTTTATATTTATTTAGGAATATCAATTTTGGAGAAACTCGACTGAACGGTTTTGGCACTTGTGTTGACCACAGATAGGCAGAAGAGCAGACAGGTGTTTTGTTGTCATTTGATTTCTCTGTAACAAGAACCCAAAAACATGCGATTCTGACTACACAATGTGTTACAGGAAGTAACTTACTATCCATAGGAACAAGATTTATCCACTTTTTCATTACTAGGGCCAACAAATAAGAGTTTTCTGTAAAAAAAATAGTTTTTTGGCACACAATTAGATTTTTTTTTTTTTTTTAAATATGAGTAATTTTTTGCATAATTTTAAACTCTTAAACATGTAGATGCAATAACTTGCCTGAAGGAAGCCGTAAGATCATGTCTTCGAGCAGGCAGAGCAGGAGAACTAAGACGAGAAGGTAATGAACTTGGACCTGAGAGAAAACTAGCAGGTTGGCTACTCATAGGAAGACTACTGGCAGGCAGGCTGCCAAGTTCTGTAACAAAGAAACAAAAAATTTTTTGATACTAGGCATATATTTATAACTTTTTATGTTTATGTATAACTGGTGGCAGCTGGCAACAAGTTGCACTGCTATTGAGCAACAAATAAAAATAATAATAAAAAATGTATTTTCCTTCTTTATGTTGGAGATGGGGTTAGAGCCAGACTTTTGCGTAGTTGCTTTTGAATTCAGTATACACAAAGTTTTCAGTGTTTTTCAGCTCCTGACATTTAGAAGCATCATAAACAATTGACAACAAGGTAATTCTTTTAATTGAAATTCTAGCACTTGCAGAAATATGTCCTTTTACAGTATTTTCTTTTCTGAATACCATACTTACATGCTATTGACTTTAAGGCTAGAACTATGGTCTATCAGCAATAGATGAGTTGTTGTAAGATGGAAACAATATCACAGCAGTGCATAATAGAGATAACGTAAGGAAAATATCATGATTTCAATACTTTCTTACTATTGCCATTGCATTCTGATAACATGCCCTTGATACCTGACATGTTCATTTCTGTTATGAAAACACCAGTGATCTCATCAGTAGGTAATTTGCTGTATCTCTGTTTACCACTAAGAGTTGGCTATCCACAATATCAAAGCAACAGAACATGTTTTGTTACCTAATTCTATTTCAGCTCCATTGAACCAAATTACAGAGAACGAATTACTGGTGTTGTTGTTTTTCTCCTGTTGCAGTTACCGAAAAAACAATACAATTGCTATAATAAATTTATAAAATTTTGCACAAGCTCTGGTAATGTGTGTATAGAGATTCAATTATTAATACAGTATTATTATAAACCTAATGAATGATTAGAAGGATTTGAGGGACTTTAGAGATGCAATAACCTTTCGACTCAGATTTGGAATCATTCAAAAAAATTTAGGATTTGCCACATCTCTACATCATACTCACCGGCATCCATAAGACCTGGAGCAAGAAATTCAGAAGCTGAATGCAAATAAAGTGTCAAACTGGCAGCACTTCCAGGAGCCAAAGGAAGCTGAGTCTGCAAGTTTTCAGCACTGAACTGGAAAACCTGTGCTTGCAGCTGCGAGTCGAGTGGGGAGGAAACAGCAGCCTCTAGGAGTTGAACTGGTTCTGTCCCTGTGCTTCGCAACTGGATGCCAACCTCCACACTACACAAATATTTTCAGAAAAGTGTTCATCACTGACTGGTTCCTTACTTTGTCACAACACACTGATCTTTCAAAGATAATAGGTAAGATCCAGAGCAGTTGAAACAGAGTATTAATTCACTATTAATTTAGAGTAACACTACAGGGTATTTCTAGAGTGCAGAGAAACTTGAAGGCTTTTAGGATGAATTGTTTACAAATTATTTCCGCCATAAACACTGAATAACTAAAATCTAACATTGTCATGTTTCATCAACTTTTAGTTCCTATTCTTCTTCAAATCTTTCAATCAGAAATTCCATTCATATTTGATGAAATAATTTATCATAAAACAGTTGATTTACCTTCATTAGTAATATGAAAGCAAAGGAAACAAATTGTACTTTACTCATGGCGTTGTTACATCATAAAATACCTTCTATCATTTTTCTCGTCTTATTAGCTTGGTTTGAGGAAATGTTACTTTCACTTCCAAATTTTCACATCTCAACATGAACTAACATATACTCGACACCATTCTTCTTTTTATTTTTTTCATTGTTCTTTACTAAAATTAATTTTAGGAAGAAATGGATTTCCATTCCTGGTGTTTTAGTTCCCAATCAAGATTTGAACAATTACAATACTTTCACCATTTTATTTTTTTGTAATGAGGAAAATTAACAAGCATATAAGATAATTAAATATGTTAAATTGAAAATATTAAATATTGTACAAAATTTCTATTACATATACTTAATTTCCACATTTCATTAAAAATGAGTATCTTTGCCTTCTTAACATTTCTTTCCATAGCAAAAGCGTTATCATCTCGGTTTGCTTAACAAACTCCAATTACCTTTGGCCAGCATACAATGCTAAGCTAAGGGATGATACCACATGAGCTGTGGTTCCCAGACATGATGGGCTAGCTGAGGAAGGCGCCAAAGTGCCGGCAGGAGGCGAGACTGTCACAGTGAGTTGAGGCAATGCGGGGACCACATCAACTTGCAGCTGAGGGTGCGGGAAACCAGGCAAATGCTTCAACCTAATGTTAGACTTCACGCCTAGTGTGTGTGTGGAGAAGCCTACACCAAAATAAAATTGATGAAGTCTCACTTCCAAATTATCACATTATCTCTCCATGAATTAACAATCTCTAGATCATGAAGAAATAAAAGATGTCATCTCTGTCAACTTAATACTGTAGATCATTCTTTTTTCTTAAATGAAGTTATTAGGTTCATAATAAATAATATATAAACATAATACATATTCAATGTCAATGAATTGGTCAGTGTTAAGCATCAAGCAACTTTCTCGACTTTGTGAGAAAAAAAAGTTTGTAAAGTTTAAGAATCCTGTATTCCTACAGGATGATGCTCACAATTTCTTAGAATTTTAACATTAATTACAAAGAAAAATTGCTGATTTTTGGATAGGTCTACTTCATCCTCAAACACATTAGGAGCAGAAAGATAGTTGATTTTCTAAATTTGGGTTTTATTCTGTTGATGCATAACGCCATCCAATTGTAATACAGTTTTTCAATAAGGAATGGATTCACTTGTAAATAGATCTCTTTACAGTTATGAGAAACTGTATCTGCTTGGTTTCTTTCTGAAAGGCAACTTATTGTTTCCAAGTTCATGAGTTAAATTTCTAGCCCAAAATGATGGACATTTTGGATACAAAAATAGGTAATACTTACCAAGAACTTCTAACTCTCCAACTTCTTTAGGAATACCACACAGTTTAGCAGGATGTGGACCAGAATCAGGAGGCAGTGCAAGTGATGTAGGAAGACTTTCAAAGACAGCTCCACTTGTTAATAGGCGCATGTTTGACACCTTGAGTTCAAATGGCAGGGGATTGCTTAGCTCCAAGGACACTTCACAGGTGTCTCCAACTACCCACTGGTAATCTAAACAGAAACCATACATATTGTGGAATCACAAATTTACTCTTACACCAGTGTACCTTTTATTTTAATTGATCTAAAAATGAAAACTTGGTGCTTGCTTGGGAGTGTCATTACCAAACACAGGCACAGAAAAGAGAGGTAATGATGAGGCACCACCTTAAATAGTTTTAAATATTAAGAAGAAATGAATAAGAATATAGAATCCATGTAGTATTATATATTTTCTATTTTAAATTATCGTGCCACGTAATTAGTCAACGTAGTTGAACATAGCGGGGGGATAGCCCTTGCAACGTTAGGAAGGGGACATGAGAGGGGGAGAGTGCGCTGAGCGGCAGTCAGTCAGATAGCGATTGTGAGTCGACTCAGTCGGCAGACAGGCAAGGCCTTGGAGTGTGCTAGCTGGGTGCATTTTGTCTTGCCTTAAAAGATGTATTTTGAAGCAGCTGTGTTCTGATTTTTCTGAGAATTTCTTCTTTGCTAACCATTTTGGAGGAATTCTGATTTTAGATGTTAAAAGGAAATGGTTGGAATGTACATCGGCATTTCTGTATACACGTGTTTCTAAAACGTTCAACTTCATTTTTTGGCTCACAGTTATATAGTCTACTAAAGATTTGGAGCCTCTGGCTGCCCGCATGTATTTATGTATTTCTTTGGGTTTAGAGAGCATATTTGTTATTTTCAGTTGATTGAAAGCTGCAAAATTCCTAAATGTTTTCCCATTCTCATTCAATGTTTTTTCTTCCAGTATATTTTCCATTGGCTGGTTCACTACTCTAGCATTAAAATCACCACATAACATTATGTAATCATTTCAGTTGTTTTTGTAGGGTTTCATAAAATTCTTGACTTAGTTCTTTCCTTCCTTCTCCTGGAGCGTAAATGCTGAATATTACAAGGTATCCTCGTGTTACTTTCAGTCAGATGCACATACTTCTTTCATTCACGAACTTATAACTGTGTATTTTTTGTTTTCTCGATTAGAATTGCCACTGCTGCAGATGCTCTGTTTGCTTGGGTCACCTGAGTAATACAATAGATAAGTTTGTAGGTACATGCTTCCCTTCAACTTTTTCTTTCTGTTATAGCTGCAATATCTACATCTAATCTTCGAAGTTCACTAAGTAGTTCCGCTTCTTTGTGTGCCAATCCTTGAACATTCCATGTGGATATATTCCATGATTCCGAGATCTTAACTCTTTAACCTTGTTTTTATCATTTATCGTCATATTAGATGACGTCCATCTTCGAGGATTGTCAATAGATATGTGTCCCCTGGCCACGCTACGAGTGCTGCACAGAGTAAGCATGGTGAAGGGGTTGCATTCTAGCTGCATCCAAGCTTGTAGTCTCTTGTAATAATCCCAAGTGAAGGATAATTAGAAGAAAGAAGATATAGAAATAGTAACGTGGGAGAAGAAAAGTGACTTCCTAGGCTTTTGAACTCTAATCACTTTGGAGTTGAAACAAGCAAGAGTTGGTCAAGGAGACTGATAGGAAAGGTATAAGAAATGTGGTGTAAGTAAGTGGAAATAGTGCCACACTTGAGGTAAAGGCAGAACAGATAACACCTGTGGAGGTTGGGAGAATGTATTGGTCAGATACTGGGAAAGATAGGACGTTGTGAAACAATCATTTGTCTGACCCCACCGTCAAGACCTTTCTGGCATTAGAGACCCACCAATAGAGTGCTAACCACCCTACCACCATCATAGCTCTTAACATCAACAGGGTGCTCAAACCCACACAGTAAGTGCTACTTTAAGACAGTGCCTTTGGCAGGAGGCTAATGTAAGTAAATAAATAAATAAAATAATGAAAAAACCTACCCATTTTGCTGGAAGCCCCAGAACGCCTCTCCAGGGAACCAAAGTGGATAGGAGTAAAAAGAAATGGGCCTGAATCTTCTTGTTGTGTTTCCAGTTTCTGAGGTCGCAGAGGTGCTGGTAAATTTTGAAGAGAGAAACTTCTGTAAAACGAAATTGAAAATTTAATCTCAAATTTATTCTAAAACTGATTCACTTCATATTGATGGAATTAAACTCTTCCAAAACTTTATAGAAATATGATTGTCAGCCTTTCCATCTCACTCATTGTGTCATCTGGTTAATTGATGCTTTTCAGACAATAGCCCAGAGACAAAATTTTGCTCTAATAAAGTGGCCGTTGGAACTCATGCGGTGCCGGTGATATGCTTGCAGAGGATTTTGCCAAAGGGTACACTGTAGAGATACATTTATTGTTGAAGTATGTACAGAACATCTCTAAGGTGGAATCCAACTTCCTATGTGATATTGGCCTTAGCAGCAAGGCAAATGTACGGTGCTTATTTGTAATTGATATTCTTAGATACTTGTGTATTCTATCATAAGTTTATACAATCAAATGAAAGAAGGTAAAAATAAACTGACTGAGTATCTTTGATATTGCAATAAAGCAGTATCAACATGTTGTGATCTACTACTCAAGTTATGGCTTGTAGAGGAAAAACCTTTTGGCTGATATTTGATAGCGCTACCGCTAGCTGTTAGATAGCTGCTAATATACAACTGGTGACAATTCTTTAGAGAAGAGTGAGATAGACTACTAGAGTTTAGAGCAAACACTCTTAACTTAAAAGATAACTTACAAGTAAAATAGCAAGATTCAAGAAAGATGTTAAGAAAATTGCAAATGCATTGAGTAAACTTTCAAAAGATATTAAATCTTGCAAGGATGTGCACATTGGGAAAAGGTGTGACAAGATTGAGTCTTCATAAGGAACGATGGAAAAAAAGAGTAATCAAAATGTAGAACTTCAAAATATGATGGAATAAAACATATCATGGAATAAAACAAAGAACTCACTCTGAGATCATTAGAGACAATGAGGAGCAGGAAGTGGTTGCATGTGTTGTGTTGGAATCTGGTCATTTAACTATCTACATTTCTTTAGTAAGGCGTGTACATCTTGTAATCATTACTGTATATCTTGTTGCTAATTTGTGTAAGGGTACATTTGTAGTGTTGTTGTCTATGTTTTAACACCAGCCCCAAGGACGGGATAAAAATATTCCGAAATGTCAACGAAATAATGTTTTAATATTTCTAACTCACTTTGACCAAATCCTGTGACTGACATTTCCTAATTACACATCATGGTCATGAATTCCACAATGGTAGAATTAATTAATTTAAAGTTGCTAATCGATAATTCCATGAGCCAAACATCCCTTTCTCCAATCAAAGAACAAATTTTCTGAATATTTATGTTTTTTTCATTTAAGAAAAAACCAAAATTAAATGGATAATTCAATTCAAACGAGTAGAAAATATTATACTTCAAGTTCAGACTTTCTCAACTCCATTGCTTTTTGAGTGGCAGTGAGTGGTTGGCATTCGAAGAGCTCAGAAATTCACCCATGACCTGTTTCAAGGAGGGGAAGGGACTCCATGGCAGGGAAGAAGGCTTCAGGAGGGGGACAAGGGGATGAGAGGACAGTGGGATGATTAATCGCCAACCACCTATCTTTCGCTTTCCAAACTTTTGTAAGTGCTGAAAGTGATAATTAGGGAGCAGATTATGATGACCTAAAACATCACCAAAAATGATCAATAAAATGCTCTTAAAATGTTTTGAAAATGCCCTAAAAGCAAAGAAAAATGACATAAAAAATTTGACCAAAACTAGTTCAGATCGACAACTCAAGCTGTTGGATATGTTACTGATGTAATTGAGGCTCCTTCCTTTTCTCCAAGAGAACGTAGCTTGCAAACTTTGTGTTTGGACTATTCTTAACCAGGAAATCTATGTCTTTAGTTATTGCAAAATTGGTCGAAATGACGATAGAGCTGAAAGGCATAGGAACTTTCGACTATTTACACACAACAGATGACATCACAATTTCTTCACTCAGAAATTGAATAGGTTACTCAGGAATTCTGTGGAAGAGATTTGTTGCACCTAATAAAATTATTTGAACAAGTATTAAAACCATATTAAGATTGGTTAAATCAGCACAAAATGCTTTAAAAATGTAAAAATTACTAATCAGTCGAAATCAACAAAAAATGCAGAAAACTGTCAAATAAAAATGGATAATTCCTTTTGTTCTAACATAAAATTAATATCTCTACTCAAAGGATCGTTCTAAAAGACAAAGAGAAGAAAAATAATGACATTTCACTAAAATCTGCCCTCTAGTGATAATTTATATTACATTCCGCGAAAATCATATTCAAAAGCAATATATTATGCTTAGTGATTTTAAGAACATGGGTGTTGATATTGAACTTCTTGCAACTGTTTTTGCAATGGCGATCATAAAATTCAGATCAAAATTGCAAAGAGAAGTTGCATACTTGTGGATTGACACACACCTAAAAATAATAGGTGTGATAAGCTTGATTCATAGTTCAAGACAATCAAAAATATTCATTTACAGAAAATATTTTTATATGAATTTGGAATGAAAATTTTCCAAATACTATGACAGATTTTTATTTAAAAAAGCATGAAGCTTAAGCAATTAAAAAATAGAATTTTAAAATCACATTTCATTGTCATTGTGTGGTGTGGTATGAACACAACTGAAAAATTGATTTTTTGTTTTCTATATTACAGTCAAATGTGAGCTGTATTTAAAATTAGCATCATCTTCATGTTCCTATTCTTGTATTTTTCCTTGTAGTACTCTAGTCTGCGTTTTTGTTTTCTATAATCATGTATATATAGATGTAATAATGTGAACTGAACTTAATTGTAGTTTCAGTTATTGAGTTGTAATTATTTACCTGCAAATTTTGTAATCATTTGGACAAATTGTCCATTACATTGAAAATAAATACAATAAATAAATAAAATGATTGTTCAAATGTTTTACTTTATTTTCTTTTTTATTTTCCTTACTTGACAAAAACCTTTTCTTAAATTGAACAATTCTTGAATAAATCATGAAACAGACATATTTTTTGTTTAAATGTAAATTTTTATTAAAATGTTTATGTAATTTAACCTTTTCACTGCTACAGACCCCACCCAGTGTGTTGCAACCTTGTGCTGACGCACCGCGGTGGCTGGCAACCACTCCGTGCGGCACATTTTCCTGGTTGCACTGGGTGTGCACTGGCAGTGTGTTTGTGGCACCCCAAGACAAACGTGCATATGTCATATCCTTCTTGATATGGACTTTGGGCTGACACTGGCAAAGTTATTAATATATATTCTTGTGTTTTGTAGTTAATTTTAATTTTTTTTCATTTAAACATATTTTTATGCTCTTGAAATGTGACATGTTTTTTCCAGAAATATATTTTAAAACAAGTGTTACATGAGGCCCTCATTAGCATTTTTGAACTTTTTGATATTATTGGGAATTTAGAAATTAATTTTTGTGTGTTACACTTCTAAACAGCGTAACACACTGCCCCACATTACATATTACATTCCTCACTAAAGTATTATAACACATGGCAAATAATAAAGGCAAGGATCATTCCTCTTTCACAATCACGTAAACACTAAGAGTTTCATTCAAACCTGCTTTGTTTTGAAGTGATAGACTGTTTGAAAAACAGCTGTTCCTTGAACAAAATTTGTCTTTCATCGATGCACAACTTCCTGAATGGGGTAAGTTTGCAAAGCTCCGACCTATGGCATTTACATCTATTTTGAAAAGGCAATTGCTGCCATGTCCTACATTGTCGTTGCAGAAATGGAGCATTCTCAGTGACAACAAAAACCTATCTCGAGACATTATCAACCCAAAAATAGGCGTTGAATATTTGTTTTGTGAGTTCTTTTTTACTCCTGGTATGAGTAAACTATCAAGAAAATACTATCAAGAAAACATGCATTTCATTATAAGACATATTGCTGTATTTTACAAGTCGTGAATGATATTTTTCAGTGATTTTACTTTTATTGACAATAAATGGTATTAACAACTCCGTGAAAAATCAATAAATCTGAAATTGAACTAGCTTCATTGAGCCCTGTTTTGTCTACAAAAGAAGCCAATATTCTTATAGTTAAACATAAAAAAGAACAAATTCACTGTAAGAAATCTTAATACAAAGGAAGGATGGTACTTTGTACCCGAAAACTCTAGAGAAAGTTTTATGGTCATTCGGGAAGGGCCTCCTTCAAGCTGTGTGCCATCCCCTCATGAGTGGCAAGGACCACCACACATCTATCTATCAGTTTACAAACATTTCAACTCATAGCGAGAATAATTTCCACTTCAGCACTTTCTGGGAGGGTTATACTGATCTTGCAACCGTTACTAAACGAACAGATATCGGCACATATCCTTCAGCCAATCAGGAGAAATACAGCCATGTGAAGTACAAGACTCTTAAAGGCGGCATTAGCACAGCATAAGTGACTCCAGGATGACTGAAGGTGGTGTTAGCACACGGGGCACAAAAAATCAAGACGCCTACAAGCATCATTAGCAGTGAAAGGTTAATAAATGCCTATAAAATACCATTACACTTGTTGCAACCACTTCACACTTTCCCCTTGCTGGGAACATCAGCCTGTAGAGTTCAAAGCGTGTGCAAAACTCTTCTTCATCCCCTTCTATCTGAGGGCCTTGCCTACTCCCCCTCCATTGCCCTCCCCACCCCAAGCATCCAACTCCCATGATATTTCCCCTCTCAGCTCAAGAGTGATGGAGCACTCTCGCCAGAAGGCAGTTAAGCAGACCTGTTTTAGTACTTTAAATACTATGCATGAAAAACTTTAAATGACACATTTTTCACTTCAGATATTCAAAAATAAAATAACACCTACCGAACCGATGGTACACTGGTTAAGTTGGCAGGTGGCACAACCTGTCCTGAATCTAAGACCAAGGGAACGGGTGCACCTTCGCACTGAGCTGCAAGTGCCTGCAGTTGCATTGCAAGGTCACGTCTTTCAACTAGTGACAAGTGACCCCACATACTTTGTAATAGAAAGGTCATATGCCTTGTAGCCAATGCTGGGAGACCAGCACGTTTTGCAGCCACTACAAGTTCCTGGAGTAACTGAACTTGCAGAACTGGCCATCCTTGAACACCATCTGGATACAACATTAAAGGAAACTACCAAATCAAATTGCTTATGATAGAAAGACTTGGAAAGGTTAGATATTTGACTCCCACATAAGCAACAAATTCAAGTTAAGATTATCAAACCATCGATTTCAGGATGCTAAATTAAATGTTAATTATTAAGATAGATCACCTAAATGAACAGTGAAAGAATTTTTATTTGCAGTATCACAATATATAAGAATTTCTAACAATGTACCTGCAGGCAATTCGGCTGGATCCAAGGAAAGACGATGACCTCTCAATGCTTGTAACATCAGCTGATAGCAATGGGCCCAATTCGGCTGAGGATTCTGAGTAGATACATGACGGGTGGCTGCTAAACGCCTGCAAAATGATGCCTTGCGTAGGAAACCAATTTGACAGTACAAGTCAGATAAACTTGTAAATCGCTGGATCTGAAAAATTAATAAAAGACTTTGTTGGTTGGAATATAAAAAATCATTATCAACCAGGACTGGCCAAACTTTTACATACCTTGAGCCATAATTGTTCACATATGAGTTCAAATATGTCTTGGAACTTAAGCATAATTTCTAACTTCTTATGTTAATGGCTGGAAATAGGGAGAGGGGTAGGACCTGCTCTATTTAGGATCAGCAAAGGCATAACTCAATCATGCAACCAAATTAAACAATGTACATCAATTCAAACAACACACATGGTTTTGGAGCACCAATTACAATGATACGAGATCTCTTGGATAAGAGGGTAATTGCATAGACCCTGACATTGCTACATCTACTAAAGAGGTTTGTTTGATGACGATATCCCTGCATATAACAAAGGAACGGAGAACATTCTGGTGTTGAAATTATGAATATGGATCCAGTTACTCTAATGGCACCTACATTAAAAGAATAAGTACATGCAAAGATGCAATAAGTCACTTGGAGTAATCCAACATACCACTTTATGTGCATTTGCAACAGAATGGTCATTCCTGGCGTAGACTATTAATAATTACAGAAATGCATTCAATTACGAAATTTGAAGATTGTTTAGGAAAGTAATAGCTACAAAATTCATCAGCGAAGAATACATTTTGCAAGATAAAGTACATTTAAACAAATGTCAATGCAAACATTCTACAAATTACCTGAATTTATTTAGAAAAAAAGAGGAAAAATGCTAGCATTCCATAAAATTTTAAAAAAACATCTGCCTAGTTTATGAAAATTCAAGTTGTGGAATTGGTCAATTCTTTTTCCAATTTCAAACAAAGAAATTCTGTATGCTTTTATGCCTTATTACAACTGAATTAAAATATACAGTAGCTACTAGCTACTCACCTTTTCTTGTTCACTTAATGGTAAGTTGATGAAAATGACATTTTGTAGGAAAGATGCAGCCTGTAGTGTACAGCTCTGTTCAACAGCTATGCGAGCAGCTTTGAAACTAGCCTCTGTCTCGATAATACCAGCATTTTGATACTGTAACATTCACCCCAAATGATGAGCACTATGTTCTAGGAGACACACAACATCATTCTTCAATTTCTCATGTAACCATGTCACCTTGCTATAGTGGATAATAGCTTCTCGATATCGCTTCAGGACTTCTTCAGGAGTTAGGAGATTATTCATTTCTTGTTGTGCTTGTTGCACATCTGCTGGTTGAATACCATTAGGAAGAGAATTGGTAGAGATGGCACTACTCCTACAAATGAGATATTCAATAAATATGCATAATATCCTCACGTCTCAACAATATCTTAATTACAAATATAGTTCATTTGCACACTAGAATCTCAATTTTATGTCCTGAATAACCATCTTTCTTGCATAACCATCAAGCAAACCAGCCTATGAGGTCACAAGACCAACTCCAGGCAACACTTCCGTTCAATCCTCAATTCAGTATGTTCCCCATGATCACTCTATACATATTTTGAGACATTATTTGAGAGAGATAACGCTGAAATTTGAGGCTGAACAAAGGAAAAAGAAAACATTAGAAAATGCAGGTGATGAGGAGTGGCATTTCTGTATGGTCGGCACCAGATTAGTAGGGCTCTGGTCTAGCTCTCTGTAGCGACACGGGAAAGAGGGAGGAGAGGTCACAATACGGTGTTCTGCCTTTTAAACACTCAAAACCATGCTTGTTTCTACAATTATTTGAACACATTTTTTTCAATAAATCTCTTAAATTCCCATAAGGTAATATTGAAATTACTACAGAAGTATTTGGTTTGTCGTTCATGTGAAAATGAATTTCATGGAATATATAGTGGATGCTGATTATTGTTATCACTCTGGGCCATATGTAATATGACATGAAGTGATTGTTAACAATACATGAAAAATTCTAATTAGAAGAGTATCAAAATGTAGGGGAGACAAATGGTGACAAATTCAATCTTGATGAATTTGATGAAGACAATAAGATCTTGCAAATCATTAGGCTGGGTAAATTCATGTAGGGCAATCTCCAAAATCACTGACCAATTTTGATTGTTACTAAACATACAAATATCGCCAAAGATATTACGAGGTGTAGTAGGAAATTATCCCAAGGGCTGAGAGTGAACGATTACCAAACTTCTTTACGGAGTAAGGACTTTAAAGAAAGCATTAGAGATCAAAATTGATCAATAGGCAGCAAAACAAGCTAAACTTAGCTATTGGATATATTAGAGAAATCTTCCGATTGTGTCCAGGGAAGCAAACAAAGAAAGTAGC
This sequence comes from Gryllus bimaculatus, assembly GCA_017312745.1. Taxonomy (NCBI): domain Eukaryota; kingdom Metazoa; phylum Arthropoda; class Insecta; order Orthoptera; family Gryllidae; genus Gryllus; species Gryllus bimaculatus. The sequence continues at coordinate 9,369,852 of BOPP01000015.1, read as the reverse complement.
AACAAGCATAGTTGAACTAAATCCAACAATTATATACACTAGTATTTCTTTCCTCGTCCCAAAGATTGATAAATTTGTATAGGAAGTTGATGACATCCAAGCTGATAGAATATTTCAAAATCTTGGCTGAAGCCAGATATTACTGACTGTGATCGATATCCCTGAATAAGCTATCTGCCATATGACAGACTAAACAAACATGGAGGAGGTATTCGCATTTCCATTAGATTTTCAATAAATTAAATCACCGAGTACTTCCATAATGTGCAAAATCCATGATCCCTTTGTAGAAGCTTTATGGTTAAATTTGAAAATTGGGAACGTCAAACTTATTGTTGTAGGTTTCCTGGTTCCTGGTCGGAGCTTTATTGTTTTTGGCTCTCGCACAGCCCTCTTTAACATCAGCCGACTAATTCAGGTTACCATTCTTGCCAATATGTCATTCAAATCTTGTTGGTATTCCACTCTATTTTCTGCAATAATGTTTCGTAGTAGTCAATCCATTTTGTAGGAGTTATTATTTGTATTTGCTTCTGTACAGTTTTTTCTCGATATTTTTAAATTGTTTTTCATGCTTCAATTGGTCTGTTATATCCAATGATATCTATATCCTACATAACTCTCCCAGTGTCATTTTTTTCGATTTTTACTAATTCTTAACTTTTTCTTCTTTCTAACATATTCCTTTCGTGTGTCATCATTCCCTATTTGAAATCCATGCAAATATAATGTTTTCTTTTCCTTAATCATGCTTCCTAAATTTTCGCTAAACTTTCTCTACAAACTTGCTTTTCTTGCTCCACTCCTAAAACTTCTTAGCTGCTTCAAAAACAGCCTCTTTAAATGATTGTACATTTCTTCGGGACTTTTGTCTTCTGATTTTTTCTAGCTTATTTTAATTCTGTTTTGGTAGAGCATGTCAACACTGTATTGTTTTAAAAGGTCCTGTTTTTAAAATTTACACTTGTTCCTTCAATTAAAGCGTATTTTTCAGTACATTTCGTTTATTTCTAAAGGAAAAACATGTTTGCTCACTACCATAAATGATCAGTTCCACATTCTGGTAGACGGTATACTCCTCACATCATTCAGTTTAACTCTTCTCTCATTCTTCACCACAACTAAATCAATTACAGATTGTATATTTCTTACTGGATCTATTCGTGTATATTTGTGGTTTTTATGTCTGAACAACGTATCCCTTACACTTAGTGCATGTTCTTTACATAGGTTGATAATCTTTTCACATTGTCATTAATACTTTCCTCTCCATATTGACCTACTACTTCATGTTCTCTATTACCTACCTGCTATTAAAATCCCCAATTAATATATTTCATTTTGATGACGGAATACTCGGCTATAATTTCGCTGAGGTCTTGAAAGAACTTATTCTTTCATCTACAAGTGCATTATCACTTACGCATAGACCCCTAAAATTGTTATCTTATGATGAAAAACATTCATGTTATTCTTAGTATCCTTTCATTAATATTCTCTTCTGTTTAATGAATTTTGTCCATTTACATTTAATAAGGAGAGAGACTCCACTTCTAGCTGTAAAATCTTGGGTACACCACTCCAAATATGAAGATATTTATTCAAAATATTTCTTCCCCTGTCCCTTTTTTCTTCGTTTCCGTAAGTATATTATGTCCAGGTTCATTTTTTCAATTTCTGAGATGACCTCCTCTGCTTTGTTTGTTAGAGCCTTGTATATTCCATGTTCGCAATTTTCATTGTCCATTTTCATAGCTTGTCGTAAGTTTATTTTGGTCTGGGTCTGAGCATATTTAAATCGCTTTTGAACTGAAGTTTTTTTATGGAGCCGGGATGTTAGCCTGCGTCCAACCCATGTTTAATCCTGGAGGTAGATGTTTTTTTTTTTCAGGTTGTCATCCCTTAGGAAGGTTGGTTCCACTACACCTACGAAGGCCCCTCCCTCTTGGTTTTCTGTCAGGGATTTCCTTCCCTTACCTCATGTTCCCGTTTTAAGCGCCGGAAACTCGCCTTTTCGTCCACCCTTTTCGTTACTCTGTAAGGTTCTCACCACGGCAGAACATCCAGGGCCACACGAGGAGGTTTGGAAGGGACTTGATGACAGCCTTTCTACAAAGTTTCCCATTACAGGAGGGCTTTTCCTGCGTATTTAATGGTGTATACCTATGCAGCTCAGTATACCCACCAGGGCCGAGTCGTCTTTAGGACCCTTCCTACACTACAATTATGAAGAATTTTAAAAATGTTTTTTTAAGTGTGTTCAATTAAACAGTTCTTTAAAATAAGTTACTTGAAGTTTCTGAAATATATGCATAACTTTGTATCAAACATTACAACTTTTAATTTTAACACAATTATTTCTCAAAAACGACTCCAAATGATTTCTTTAAATTTGTTTCCTCGTACATAGCAAAGAATATAAAGATAGTACTGATAGTCCCTTTTTCAGTGCACTCTGTATTTTTCAAAACTTGCAAAAATAAATTGGAATTGTAAATTTGAATTTCATGTTCTAATGTTTAACATGAATTCACATTGAGAGTTCACAAAAAATCACAGTGCAGGGTTTCAAAATTTTCGAATTCATCCATTGTTGGTGGTCATGTGATGTATGAAGTAGATAATATTCTTATGAAGAATAGATTTAAGGAAGGTAATAAATTTAACTTGAACTAACACATCTTTTTCTTTATTAGAAAGACTACTGATCCTGACTACAAAATAAATGCATGTATGCACCACAAATGCTTTGTTTGATATCGCTTGAATTTGACTTTTAAGTTATAGCTGTTTTTTAGTGTGGAGAAATTACAATATTTCAGTATTATGTATCTATTTCTAATAATGCAGAAAATAAGTGCTGTGTGTGCTCTTTTAGTTTCATAGGGTATGAAGTCTGATAGTATAGGCCTTGGATCTATGTAGGTGGTCTTTAAATACCTTT
>BOPP01000015.1:9344309-9366883 GCA_017312745.1 Gryllus bimaculatus | reverse complement strand
ACGAAACCCCCCCGTGCGGGCTGGCCGAAGGCGCTGGTGGACGGCGAGGGCGCTACCTAATAAGTCCTGTCAAGAGACTGGATTAAAGCTAACGATACTAAAATTGAATACCACTGCTCGAGAGCAATCAATCTCTAGTAGAAATCGCGTGGCACTCGCCACTGAAATCAACAGTATAGACAAACGATATATATATCGAGCTATTATTTAAGGGAAGGAGCTCTGCTTACACTGAGGGCTAGTCTACCTGAAGTTGATACCTCCACGGTTTATCATATCGATACACTTAATGCTCAAATTAGTTAGTGATAGCTGTGTCTGAGTATCGTATTAGTCGAGTTACTCGCGATGAGCATAATGGACATGATTGCAACATAGCTCGCGAGACAGAGAGGCTCGATATTTATCATTGCAAATAATGATTATTAGCATCGCAACATCTAATATCATAGAATGAGTGTCACAGTAAAGATATCACTCAATTGACTTGTACTATGTACTCTGTGAATAGATGCGCGTCCAGACTAGAGACAAACCCCATAATACGTTTTTCATCCCAACATAGTGTCGCTATACACATTTAGCGCTGAAAAAGTACAACATATCGATATAATATGGCTGTATTTAAAGTGTTAGCAATTTTTTTCATGTAAATAGGTGTATGTAAGGAGAACGTTTCCAGCTACAGACCCCACCAGTTGGGGTGCCACGTGGAACGACCACGCGGGGGGGCAAGACTCACGCCATTGGACTAATGTCCGGGCCTACCGGGTTCGGGCCACGGGTGGGTGTTGGTCCACCCACAACGACAAACGTGCAGGATTGAAGATCCTGCTATGGGATGGACGGCGTGCGAGAATAAGGCGCAATGTTGTGTGTATGAATCAAGAGGGCGGGAGGTGTGGATTGAGAAAGGGGAAAGAGGGTGACGGCGAAGAGACGACATCAGCTTATATGTGGTTGTATATAGGCACCGTCAAAGACCTGCGAGAGAAGACACGTTTGACGGAAGATTAGTGATGAACAGCATCAGCGTATAGCATAGCCGTTGAACCCGCTCTCAATAGGAAACTCTGGTTGTGCTCATATCTCTTTTGTCGCATTTCATAGTCGACTTTATGTACTGTGGTGCAAGATTGTTTAGATATAAACTCTCCTTTTTATTTTATACAGTTGTGAGATCGTATCATATCATCTGAGGCGATATCTCATGGCCGTGGATAAGTTAGTGTTTGTCCAACAATAATTGAAGATTATGTGCAATTAGTGTCTAAACAAATCAACAAGTATACTGCTTCAGTCGCGCTTAAGATGGCGATTGTGTATTCAAAGTTTCATTACAATGTATTGTTCGATAAAATAAATGAGCAGATTGATTTAGGCGACGCGCTTGGTGCTCACATCAATATGCTACATCATACCTTATCGCAGGTACTTATATCTACTCACTTGTCCTTATTTTACGAAATGTAGCAATTTCATTGGAATCTAGCTTTATGGTTGTAACATAATCTATAGCTCGAAGGCGGGTATTCGCGAATAAGTGTAGTCTGATCTTCTACACCCCCCGTTCGGACAAAAACATCATCTTCCGAACTGACGCGTTTCTCACGTTCGTTCCTCTCATAGTACATGTCCTATCATTCCTTCTTCTTCTTCTTCTCTTCTGTCTGTTCTTCACGCTGTCACTATCACTCTCATATAATGTGCGCGAGGTATATTAGAGCATGTATCTTGCTCGCCGAAGGCTCTAGATTCTGCCTCCCTCTCGTCACATTCGGTTGAGGACCGTCCTACAATATCCTTTGCCACCGAGCTGACTGAGTTCGCCTCGCGCTCTCGAAGTATATTTGTCCAGATTGCTATTCTCTGCAGAAACACATGGGAGGATTACTTAATGCCTCTCCAAGAGTTCATGTAGTTATCTAGTATGAATCATATCGATGTGTAGTGGTTTCGGTTTGTGTGTTCTTGTGGGCTGGTCCCAGAAGTGCTATATCCGCTGAGCCGCTCTAAGGAATCTCATTTCCTGTGCCTGCAGTGCTGTGCAGTAAATCTTTCTTTGTGTCCAGCGACTTCCGTTGTCCACCTAGCTCACTCCCGTATGGAAGCTGGTAGTATTGAATAGATTTTGAAATTGTCCAATGGAGAGTGTTCTCGTTTGCAGCTTTGAAGCTGTAGTGTTCTGCTGGGTATGTTCCGAAATGATTATGAGGAGCTGGTTAGGGTCTAAAGATGACGCGCACCAGGTTTAGTAAGATCGGGGTGAAAGATCAAGTTTCCCGATATTATGGTATTATAAAAATATAAATGTTTATCTTAATCGAATGAAAATTTCTGTAGTGTTGAAATTACAGTAACAAAGAGAATTAAAGATTGTGTGAGACATTCCTCCCTCCCTTTCAGAGAAAACGGTACTGCTTTTAAGCCATTTCGAATGGGCAAGACAGTAGATGAGGGACAATGCCGAAAAGATGAACAGACTGTGATGAGTGTACGAGACGAATGTTTACTTTAACTATCTTTGCTGAGTAGGAGTCTGTGTCCAAGTATTATAGTCACTCCCATCAGGTATAGATAGACTATACGTCGTTCATAAATAATAGCAGCTGATGATTCGCTAAGTTGTGCGCTCCGAGTAGCATGTGGTGATATTCTCACGATATATAGTGCTGTGAATATCGCCGACTTGCCGCTGCATGATACGACCCCGGAATGATCACGTCTAAAGCCTGCAGCGAAGAACTCGCTCTCTCGAGGTGGGATAGAGGTGACTGACTATTAGATCGTGAGAACTACTGTTGGTAACGTGGCAGATGTGACAGTCAGCGGGATGACGCGCGATGAGGGTGGTTTGTACTCTCTTGATGCAACGTTAAGCCAACTTTAAAATCACTAGAGAGTTTGAGCTAATACATACATGATAATGCACGTCGTTAGAGAATCTGAACCATGAATTAGGTACGCTGAATTGGTTGGTGCTCTGTGTATACCCTCTTCTCTCTAACTGAGACGGACGGTTAATTTATCTGATGAAGAGGAGATTATTCCGTAGATATAGTGCGGTTGGCAATATAAGGGCCTCCCGTGGGTCATCTCCAAAACCATTGAAATAAAGAATAACATCTTGAAATAGGTATCTGGTGTAAATTGGGAACTGGATTGCGTACGCCATAGTTGAGTCTCGCCTCATAGCCAATAGTGCGCAACTTGGCCACACACATACACTAACTCATGACATTCATCTATGGCTATGCCCTGTCAAGCATCAAATAAGAAGTTCGGTCCGGCTCTTAGCCAACTCGGAGCAGTCTCTGTTGAGTTTAGTGATCTTCGTGTCGAGGCTCGTCCCTAGACCGAGACATGTCACGCCCTGCATAGCTCGAGACACACTAGTCGGATGAACAATGCATACTCTCGTAGATCAATTGCTCGTAGAAAACATAATTGTGTAACAGTGCTGCTCGTGAGCGCGATGTTCGCTAGTTATGTGTCTTGTTGTGCTAGATCAATCGTCTGCGGTGGTACAGAAATCATGACTCAGATATGGACTGCTCGCCAACTCTAGTAATACTTCTGTGTGTTTGATATTGTAGCTAAAAAGTTTAGGAAGTCACAGCTACGAACCATAATAGCATCCTCCTCTCCCAAATCACTCAACGGCGCCACCGAGGCCGGACAATGGGACCGCGTCTCCGCGCCCCGCGCCCCAGCATACCCGCTCCTCTCGCTCCCCTCCGCCTGCAGGCGCTCTCCCCACCAGCAAACCAATTACTACCCATGAAGAGTCCTCGTCCTCCTCTCCGCTGCCACCGTGCGGCAGCACGCCCCCGGGAATGCAGACCGTTTAGGATCGAAATACTAATGTGCCAGGTGCCACGACCACCCCAAGTATGATCAAACAAAAAGAAGACAGCCATCAACCGAGCGCCACACGCATCTACACCCGCAAACCAAGCACAGTTGGCACCGACCCACGGGCACCCCCCACATCTCACCGCCCCTCTGCCCCTACCCCTCAGAGAGAAGAGAGAATAAGCCCCCCTGGCAGACACACGGTCTCGCAGCACACAAGGGCCCCCCCCCTCCTCCCCGCCCCACCACCAACGGGCGTGAGGACAGGACAAGACGATGGAAAAGAGAGAAAGATGACTCCCACAAAAGCATCCTTACACGTCTCCACCTACCCAACAACTGAGTTCCAGACAGAAATGAAAGGGAAAAGACGGCACCACTCCGACCCCAGGAAGAATGGAGTCGTCAGGCAAGTGTCGTGTATGTGTGTTAAGAAGGTCGAATCAAACGGACGAAAGCAGACGCCAACCCGCGCCTCCTCCTCCTCCCTCCCCGACACCCTCCTCCGGCACGGGTCGACCGCAAGCCGCCACAAACCAAGGGACAGACATCAAAAAAGGCGCTACACTCACTCACACGCACCACACATGCGCGCCACACCACACCCCCCCCCCACACCCCCCCCCGAAGAAACCGCGCATGTGAAGAAGCACCCCTCGCCTCCCAGCCAATGAAAAAAACCTGCGCGCACCAACACAGGCGAACGATACCCCCTCCCCTCGCCCACCCCACAAGATGAAGACAAACACACGCCGGTAACAAAAAACAATCCATACCAACATCACACACTACTGTATTGATGCAGCCTCAATATGCGCGAATCATCACCGATGAAGGTCCTATGGACCGCCCCCTCCTCTCTGTTCGCGTGCCGAACGGTAGCCCCCCACCCGCGCCCCTCCCCCCACTCAAGCACAGGAAACTAACAATGACCCAGCCGTCTAAGGTTTACCAGAATACGTCTCTCCCCTCCGAAAGACGGCACACCCTAGCACTTCCAGCCACACGCCCCCCTCAGCATCAAGCGCAATGCAACGCCGCATAGTGCTCCCAGAACAAAACAACCCCCCCGAGCCCCAGCCCCCCTCTCTCCCTCCTCAGCGCCCCGCCCGCTCGCCCCCCCCGATCGTCTCGAGCAAACGGCCCCCGTGCCCCCCCCCCCCAAACTGACCATAAACACAACCCCGTGTCTGTGTCCCCGCTCCCGACACTCCCCGCGCCCAACCACGTCTCCAACGCCACGAGCACACCTGCCACCCCCACCACTCCTCTCTGCTCTCTCTCTCTCTCCAAAACCAGACGGAAATGTAGACACGCCCCAACCCACCCGCGCCCCCCCTGACAAATACACGACACGAAGCCACCCCCCCTAAGCATCCTCTTCTCTCCACCCCCCCAGAGGCATCAAATCCAAACCATGGACAATCACGCGGCCGGCCCAGCCGCAAGCACACCCTCACCATGAACCGAGACAAAACAATAACAAAAGACCGCCACATTTATGTTCATATTGTCTTGAGCACGAATTTGCACGTGTATTCAAAAGAAACAGAGTGAAACGATTTGTCAGGGAGTAGAACAACATGCTGTCACCAGCAGCTCTACATAAAAGAAATAGTCCTGTTGAGAGAAACTTAATGTTGGCGTGATTTTCAACAACCAACATCGCAGATTGCTTGGGGATTTAATGCTACTGTGGGCAAATCTCAGTCAGCGAATATCTGAGCTATATACTATCGTGCTAATCTGAAAGAGTCTGTATAAGAGTTGGTATTCCACATCTGTTAGCTCTACACAAAGACAGGTCAAAAGGAACAGCAAAGCTAATACTATATCAAGCCAGGAAACCTCTACGAAAGGCCTCAGTACAGCTCTCAATTGTATGTTTAAGCAAATGATTTCTCTAAGCTATAGTAAGGTTACGGTAAGATCCCGACAATTGAACAAGAGGCTCTCGAGAGATTCTGAGTTTCTCAGAGGAATTTGGATTGTGTGTATTATTTAGATGAAGATACTCTCATTTTATACGGAAATATGAACCGTCGATTCATAGTAAATGAACAGACACCAACACACATATAACAAGATCTCTGTGACGAAGTTAATATAATATAACTCTCAGTATTTTTACTCTGAACTCAAACTAAATATTGACCACTCATAAGTGGTAAATTCATGAATATAGTCATATCAACCTGGCCGAATTCATATATTATCATGGATTGCAAAGAGCACGTTGTAATAAAGGAAAAGGAAATAAATTTGAAAAGTAATTATCTCTCTATATTATTATAGTATGGAAGTAACGATATGCCACACCAGATTCTAAAGAATGGGCTGCATGGTGACTACATGAGTGCCTGGCTAAAAAAGTGAAGTATTCTTCCAACTATCTTTGTGTGTGTCTCGGATTAGCGCCTAGTCCACCCCACGAATATAACACCACCGGCGAATTCAAAAGCCATCAGATAGCTCTAAATGGATAATGACGGTTCCAGCATACATGTCACGTGGATGGAAAGCACAGCTATATTTCCAGTGTATGCCGCATCGATGGTGCGTGGCTAGCGTGAGAGTCTTCGCAAGAACTCTCGGAACGAGGTCGTGGAGCAATTACGACAGACTGAACTATTTGAACTGCAAGCACCTTCGCGTGAAAGAAGAGAATCTTAGATATGGATTAGACTTGATGTCTTCTGTACAATAGACCGAGTAAAAGGTAAGTCGCCCAATTAGTTGTAACATATTTCTGCGAGACCGCGCACATCACTCATGGATAAACTTACACAATTAAACGCTATAAGTTTCCACTGAAATGCTATTATTGGACCGTAACTCATACTGAGTTAGTTCACTATTAGCAACTTCAAATTAAGGTAACCGAGCATTTGAGCATCAAGTCATAACAAATGTCTAAAACTCCACTTAGCAGGTCACCTTGAAAAATATAAATGTTAGATATAGTTAATAGCTTCCTATGTAGTTGCATATATTGCAGAATATACAGATAGAGGAGTGAAGATAGAGAGACAGACATTAATAAGAAGTGAATTACGTCAACACTGAACACAGTACTCAGACTCTATAGTGGGTATGACGCCTTCTATAATATAATCTACACTTCAGCTTGTGTTACTTAAGATCGAGAATCGATCTGTTGAAATGCCATGGCGTTAATGGCCTTTGCGAAGGCGCTCTGAATGTTTCTCAGTGCTCTGTGCACCAAAATCTGTCTGTAGACTCCTATGGAAGGAGCCTACCGTATAACAAATACGTAATGCCCTCTCGTGCAGAAGGAAGACCCAGGCAACCAGAGGTGTCTCAAATACTGTCATCATTCTTCTCGTCTGTCTATAGGTGAGGAAGACCCTTCTAGAATAACAATAGTAAACATATCATGACTGAGACATTTCACTTTCTAATCTGTTGTCGCGCCTCAAACGGAAATGGAAACAACGGCAAAACAATGGCAACAACAATACCCTCCTATTGTCTGGATTCGCGCTGGATCATGACCTTAACAGTAGTAATGATACGTAATTCTTGTAATTGGAAGAGCCATGGCTTCTCATGAGGAAAATATCGTCAGGTAGCGGAAATATGGACTGTGCTCAATGTTGGAGAAAGGATAATCTCATTGAGGTTATTCAAAGTAGAAAGTAGCATGATTACCGTTCATACAAACGTTTAGCTGCAATTGAAGCCAATCTGGCTAACATGGAGGTTCAAAAGCAGAGATGGAGCAAATCGAAAAAGAAATCGCCCTGGCTCCCATTGTCCGCCTCAATACTCGCGTCTAGTCTGTGTCTGTGTGTCGTGTCCATTTATCTTTCATTTCTATTTGAGGCGGTTAATTTCTCCTTAATCGTAAATTGCTCAGACGAAAAATGGCATCCTATTATAGCTTAATATATGCCTTAGGTTTTTGCGATATGTTCGACGGAAGAGATTTGTCTCACCGCGTTCACAAATTTTATTAACGAATGAAAGTAGCATTATCATTCAGTCCAGTTCCTCAGTTTCTCTATGGTGCATACACTGTCCAGACTAGAATGTTCTTAGTAGTGTAGATCCTATAGTGAGTTTTAAGTGGCTGGTGGCCAACGCTCGCAGACTCTACGAATGATGTTATGTTTTAGATTACGTGATAGGTCTTCTTTTTATGTATAATTCATCCTTTATACATAGACAGGGATAAACCTCAGAAAATAGCCAGATTACTAATTACTAGCCATAAACGTTAATGTATTAGCTGGTAGTAATATTTTACGTACGACAGAGATACCTTGAGACAACCTGATAAATTAGAAATTATGTAACTGTGCGAGATAACCATTGATTGCGAAGGGCTCATACAATACACGTTTGGTCTCCTGAATACTGAAAACAGTACAGTATAGTTGAAATGATTGTTGTCTTTGTCTTTTCTTTTTTTGTACCTACCCTACGCGGTTCAATCTTGTTGAACTGGTTTATATCTCCATACATGTCCATCTGAACGACACCAGCACGCTGAAGATTCGCGATAGAATTTTTTCCAACGTAGTACTCTCTGTTTGATATGACCATATGATATAGGAGCTCTCGATATATGTATACTTCATTTAATTAATTGCGGTACTTAGCCATGAGCATCGCATGCGACATTATCAAATATCTTAATCGCAGTTGGGGTTCAATTTCTTAGCTCTTCATAACATATTTGGCGAAAGAGAAGCAGAATACTCTCTCAGATAGTAAGCATAGGTCCAATTTTCCCAGCTCGCCGACTCCGAAATATTAGAAATTTCCTGTCTTACTTTTGAATGTATAGATATCATCTGAAGAACTCCATTATATAATTAATAAATTCTTCATTGGCCTGAATTTAGTATATTATTATTATTATATTCATGTATTTATATTTCAGTAGTCTATCTACACTTAGAAATCTAAAAATAGAGATCATAATACCTTATGCCCACAATGGCCACCAATTTTGTTCTCTTTCCTAATAGCGATATAGCAGTTTCACCGCAGGCTTGTAGTGGAAAGTAATGACACACATATTAACAAATAAACAAAAAGGAACAGAAATTTACTACAAAAGGCATCTCGCAACAATTTAATAATTCTCTTAAAACATTTTCCGGTAGGCGACCCTATACATAAAGATCACGAACCAAGGTAATAGAATGGACAACAAAAACACATTCTCCTCCATGTATGTTATTCTTCTCCAAAACATAAAACACAAAGATGTTAAAGTTGTTCCTTGAATATCTCTCTACACAACCTACAATTAACATTGATTGACCGTTACCAGCTATTGTACACATACTACTCTCCCATGTAAGAAGTATGGAGACTTACAAATGAATGTCTAATGAAGTTCTCCACAAAAATCGTACCGTCCTTTCTAGGCTGAGACTGACAAAAAATCTGCATTTTTCAGGAAGCTGAATTTGCCGTTTTCTGGATAAAACAAGCTTCCTACTTTTTTCTTTATATTTTTGAACTCATACAGTGCATACCAAACGAATCAACCATTACATGAAAACTCAAAATAAGGCAACCCTGATAGCCTCTGTGCGACCTCCCCCTCAATCAATAGACCTCACATGATGTGAACTGCGACAAGCAGAAACCTCACACAACATATCATTACATCTCCTCTGGCATCTCACTCACGTTGTTAGGATAGAGCTGGAGTCGTAGTGATCCATCCCCCAAGGATGCATCATTGACCTCAGTCCCTACAATCATCTCAGCATATGAGCACTCTCAGAACAATTTCTCACATGTACCTATAGGGTGAAACATAATATTTATATTGAGAAAGAAAAATAGAGAACTCGGTACAAAATTACTTTCTTTACGAATTCTCCCCACAAACTCCAATGAATAAGGACTGATTGTGATTAGGAGCGCGGATCTAGCGCATCGATGAGAATGGAACTAAATAGTAATAATGCGAGAACATTGATGTAGAACGGGATATATTTAATTGTTTTGTTACCCAAAGAGACAGCGAGAATATTTGGGGACAAAGAGTAGCTACATCGTTCGCTCTATGTAAGTAAAGGGAAAGACCAAGGCAAAGTATTTCAAAATTCTCTATATACCAATAATTCATAGTCCACTTAATTAATTGTAGAGTTTGAATTAGTGAGAGTACTATAGTCACAATATTGTGATTGTTATTGCAATCACGGCATTTTTGAGCAATCAAAGAGAATTGCATTTCTTTTTAAAATCCTATCATAGCATTGTTCTTAAGCAATGGATGAGAAGACGTGGGTGGTCTATTTAAGAGTCCTGGAGGAAATATTTATCATCTAAATTTGATTTATAAGACCGTCATTGTGTCTTAATGAGCGGTTAAATTAAGAGCTATATGAGATATAACAGAGCGAAAACAGTGCAGCAACACATGTGATTACCGGTTTTCGAACTACTCCAGCTTTAGCACTAGCCTGCTGAGAGTACTCAAACATGGAGAGATTTAAATAACTATTGGCCATGAATATATAGTGATTTACCAGCTTACATAGTCCTGTAGCAGTCAAGTAAGTGCCATTTTATGTAGTAGTACTAATATGATCTCGCAAAAAAACTCTGAATTGAACGAGCAGAATCTCTGTCCTATGGTCAGATACTGAAATATGACAACAAAAGATCCTAAGTAGTACAGGCAAGCATCCTTATTCTGGATTGAAGTCTCCATATCCCTATTGAATCTGACTTCCATAGGCTCATGGTCTTGGCATGTTATTCAAAAAGAGAACAATAACTTATAATGAACTTTTCTGAGCAAGTTAATGATTACATAACACGCATAATGGACAGATCATTGTATTCAAATAAAATAAAATGTAAATACACAAGATAGCACAAGTACATTGCATGTTATATATTAATCTCTCTAGACCTCAGAATATCTGCCTAAAAGAACACTTACGGATTGGTGCAGTCGACGTAAGAACTTCGGTTGGATAATCCGCGGGATTTGCATCACACACTCCTGCACAGAACACTCAGAGATCATTAAATTTGGTGGAAAAGAGCGTCTGACAACGTGTCTGTCCTTCTCTTCTGTTGGACGTTTGCTAGCACCCTTAGACATTGTGGCGTGTCCGTCGCGGATTTCCATAATATTCAATCCGGATCACTCCCAGATGACCTCTGGTACCCGGAAATGCGTAGTTATTACGAGCGCTTACGCTTGATGTGCGATGTGCTATTGATTCACGACTCGCTTGTAATCGCCACACAATAAGTTCTGTCCACCTTTAGTCTGATATTGCGAGAACTGTAGAATGATAGCGATACAACTGATCTCTCTGACCAGTTGACTATCACCGTGCATACCTCTCCAAACATGCTTAAAATATTAAGAATTTGGAAATGAATAATCTTTATATACATAGGAAGCTCCGTATTATAAAGTCTCTTCTAAGGAATTCTCCATGATATCTCGGCGCTTAATAGATTGTGTATCTCTGGACCTATGTCCACAAAAGCTAATACGGTCTCTAGCATGGCGGTTCCGAGAATTACATCTTAGATAACCGAATCTTTGTCTATATGTTGCCGAGTCTGCAAGAAAAAAGCAAGTTTGTTAAGATAAATCTATACTGGTTTACCAGTCTAGTTTATATTGCATAAATGTATATTTTGATAGAGTCGAACTCTCGAGTTTTTAATGAGGGAAGATAAGAAAAATCATTTTTAGTAATTGGCTTCATGTTAGAGTTTCTGTTCTCATATTTTTTAATTGTTTTCATGCTATCATATTAGAGTCGTGATTTGTCGCCGCAATACACTGTACGCGAATAATCCTAATTCATCGTGATCATAATCATGGTGCCACAAGTGTTACATATTTTTTTAACGAAGATTTTAAATAATTCTATAGAGCTTTATTCTCTTATAAATACTCTCCAGTAATACTATCTCGATGTTGTCATTTATTCCTATCTTGAATACTCGGATGACCAGCTTAAAGAAAATATAATGTTTTCTTTTCCTTAATCATGCTTCCTAAATTTTCGCTAAATTTCTCTACAACTTGCTTTTTCTTGCTCCACTCCTAAAACTTCTTAGCTGCTTCAAAAACAGCCTCTTTAAATGATTGTTACATTTCTTCGGGACTTTTGTCTTCTGATTTTTCTAGCTTATTTTAATTCTGTTTTGGTAGAGCATGTCAACACTGTATGATTGTTAAAAGGTCCTGTTGTTAAAATTTACATTGTTCCTTCAATTAACATCGTTTTCAGCACATCTTCGTTTATTTCTAAAAGGAAAAACATGTTTGCTCACTACCATAGATGATCAGTTCCACATTCTGGTAGACGCGTATACTCCACATCATTCAGTTTAACTCTTCTCTCATTCTTCACCACAATAAATCAATTACAGATTGTATATTTCTTACTGTGATCGTATTCGTGTTATATTTGTGGATGTTTTTATGTCTGAACAACGTATCCCTACACTTAGTGCATGTTCTTTACATAGGTTGAATAATCTTTTTCCATTGTCTTAATACTTTCCTTCCATATTGACCTACTATCATGTTCTCTATTACCTACTGCTATTAAAACCCCAATTAATATTATTTCATTTTGATACGAGAATCGCGCCTATAATTTCGCTGAGGTCTTGAAAGAACTTATTCTTTTCATCTACAAGTGCATTATCACTTACGCATAGACCCCCTAAATTGTTATCTGTATGATGAAAACATTCAGTTGTATTCTTAGTATCCTTTCATTAAATATTCTCTATCTGTTTAATGAATTTGTCCATTTACATTTAATAGGAAGAGACTCCACTTCTAGCTGTAAAATCTTGGGTACACCACTCCAAATATGAAGATATTTATTCAAAATTTTTCTTCCCTGTCCCTTTTTTCTTCGTTTCCGTAAGTATAATTATGTCCAGGGTCATTTTTTCAATTTCTGAGATGACCTCCTCTTGCTTCTTTTGTTAGGCCTTGTATATTCCATGTTCATTTTCATGTGCCATTTTCATAGCTTGTTGCGTAAGTTTATTTTCGGTTGGTCTGACGGCATATTTAAATCGCTTTGACTAGAAGTTTTTTTATGGAGCCGGGATGTTCCCTGCGTCCAACCCCATGTTTAATCCTGGAGGTAGATGTTTTTTTTTTTTCAGGTTGTCATCCCTTAGGAAGCGGTTGGTTCCACTACACCTACGAAGGTCCCCCCTCCTCCCCTTGGTTTTCTGTCAGGGATTCCTTCCCTTACCGTCTTCTCTCTTTCTTCGCCCGGCCCAAATCCCTTTCGTCCACCTCCTTTCGTTACTTGTACGAGATTCTCACCACGCAGAACTACCAGAGCCACCACAGGAGTTGGGAAGGGACTTGATGACAGCCTTTCTACAAAAGTTTCCCTATTAAGGAGGGCTTTTCCTGCGTATTTAATGTGTATACCTATGAGCCTCAGTATACCCCACCAGGGCCTGATCGTGGCTTTAGGACCCTTCCTACAACTACAATTATAAGATATTTTAAAATGTTTTTTTAAGTGTGTTTCAATTAAACAGTTCTTTAAAATAAGTTTACTTGAAGTTTCTGAAATATATGCATAACTTCTGTATCAAACATAACAACTTTTAATTTTAAACAATTATTTTCTCAAAAACGACTCCAAATGATTTCTTTAAATTTGTTTCCTCGTACATAGCAAAGAACTATAAAGATAGTACTGATAGTCCCTTTTTCCGTGCACTCTGTATTTTCAAAACTTGCAAAAATAAATTGGAATTGTAAATTTGAATTTCGATCGTTTTATGTTTAACATGAATTCACATTGAGAGTTCACAAAAATCAAAGTGCAGGGTTTCAAAATTTTCGGATTCTTCCATTGTTGGTGGTCATGTGATGTATGAAGTAGATAATATTCTTATGAAGGAATAGATTTAAGGAAGGTAATAAATTTGGAACTAACACATCTTTTTCTTTATATTAGAAAGACTACTGATCTCTGACTATCAAAATAAAGTCATGTATGCACCACAAATGCTTTGTTGATATCGCTTGAATTTACTTTCGTTAGTTATAGCTGTTTTTTTAGTGTGGCAGAAATTACAATATTTCAGTATTATGTATCTATTTCTAATAATGCAGAAAATAAGTGCTGTGTTGCTCTTTTAGTTTCAAAGGGTATGAAGTGATTAGTATAGGCTGGATCTGTAGGTGGTCTTTAATACTCGAGAATGGAACTTTTAAAATACGGAGGCTCTAGTATAGTTGAATACCTCCAAAATCTTTTTAACAGAATGGAAGTTAGCGGTGATATCCCGCAGGAATGGAATATGTCCTACATCAGTTCCATACACAAGAAAGGTGACAGAACTAGTTGTGAAAATTACAAAGGAATTCGTGTCATCCCATCAATAGCTAGGCTATTCACTAGTATTGGAAGAGGGTCATTGGGAGGACCGAGAATTATGGAAATCGAAAACGGCAAACTCTAAGGGGTAGAAACCGTCAAAGAAGAAGAAGGAAGACGTTGCAAAAATTTTGACTTTTTGCAATTTTGGAAAAGTCTGGGATTTCAATGAAATTCAGATCTGCACCAATCTCGTAAGTGTCCTTTAGGATATCTGAGGTCAAAATTTAATAAAAAAAAGATTGTGCTATGCTTGTATTTTATTTTTATTTTAAAAATGATGTCCAAGCTTCATGTACAGTACCTTCAAAAATCAAAATATTCTTTTGAAACAGCCATAGCCTAGAAGTCAGATCAATAGGGATCAATTTCAGAGATAATTGCCTGAACAGCTTAGATGCTTTTGCTGACTACAGATGGACAGACAGAGATTTTGCCGTCAATCAATTTTTCAGATTCAAAGACACACAAAAAATGGATTCTGACTGCACAACATGTTAGTGGTAATTCACTATATACAGGCAATAGTTAAATCCCCATGTTTTCATACTCCCAGACCTAGTGCTAAAGCTGAGAGGTTCGAAAAACCGGTAATTTTTCTGACTTGTTTCGCTTTTTTCTCTATAGCTCTTTAACCTTAAGTCATGAAGAAAATGGTTAAAATCAATTTTAGATGATAAAATTTCCTACAACTTTTATATAAAACATTTTTCTCCAATCCAATTGCTAAGCATGCTAGAGTTTAAAAGAAACGCAATTTTTTCATTTCTCAAAAATGTGTGCAAAAACACACAATTGTGATAATAATAATAAATCTAATTATTAAGGAACAGAATTTATTGTAATAAAATTGTGAAATATATACATATATACATGTACCTATTTTGTCCAAAATATGTAAAAAAAATTAATATAGTTTAAAATTCCTCTATATAAGCATTTTACGAGCGCAGACCGTCATCAATCAGTCTTATCATGGATTTGGAGAGAATGAAAGAAAGTAATTGTACACTAGTTTCTTTCTCATATAAAATATGTTCACCCTATATACAATGTTTATGAGAACAGAGTGCTCAAGTGAATAGTGTAGTACTGTAGTGTCAATGATGGATCCTTGAGGGGAGGGGGAACGACTCTCCAGCCTACCCCAACAACGTGATGAGACAATAAAGTAAGAATGTTTGTTAGTTTTCTATCGCATTACACATGAGGTCTATGAATCATGTGCAAGCACATGGTTGCTTTGAAGTCACATTGTTTATTCCTTTTAGCACTATCCATTCAAAAAATATAAAGAAAAAAGTTGGAGCTGTTTTCCAGAAAACGGCATTTCAGCTTTCCTGAAAAAGCAGAATTTTTTGTTCAGTTCCACAGAAAACTTAAGATTTTTGGAGAAACTTCATTAGACATCATTTGAAGCACACATACTCTAATGCAATAATGTGTACAATAGCTGGTAACATCAATATTAATGATGTGAGAGAGATATCAAAACAATTACATTTGTGTTATTTTGGGAGAAAAAACAACAGTAAAATGGTGTTTTTGTGTCATCTTATACCGTACATTTAGTACTATCCCTACCAAATGTTTAAAGAAAAAATTTGGAGATGCTTTTGAGAAATTCTTGTTTTTGTTATTTTTTAATATTGTGCATATTTCATACAATGTTGCGTGAAAACTGCTATATTTATGAAAAACAAATTTCATTATAAGGAAAATACTCTATTTTTAATTTTCTAGTTGTAGGAAGACACTGAAATTAAATAATAATAATAATAATAATAATAATAATAATAATAACAATAATAATAATAATAATAATAATAATAATAATAATAATATAAAAATTTAAAAAAAGAAAGAAATTTTCTAAAATTCTGAGTCCAGTGAAAATTGGACCTATGCCATCATTATAAGTATTTTGCTATCTTCTACAAAAATGTTAAAGAAAAAATTTGAACCCACTGGAGAAAATTTGAAAATGTCCCAGCAGCTTCATGGTAAGTACCTCAAAAATTAAAGAATGTTATTAAAAAATCTCAGAGCTCCAAATAGGGTCATATCAACCAGAGAGTATACAGTTTGGAAAAAATCCTACGCGTAATTTAGGTGCTAGTGTTGTTCAGATGGACAGTTGGGAAAACAGTGACACACAGATTGACGCGTAGGGAGAAAAAAAAAAAGAACAACAACAACAACATCAACAACACTTTTCCAGTATCAGGAGGCCCCAAAACGTGTATTTTAGCTGAAATCTCACAATTGATTTTCCGCAGCATTACATAACTTCATTATATAACTTTCTCTGTAGTACGAATATTACTCAGTATATACGTACTTGTTTGAGAATTGGCATTGTTAACCCTGCAAAAGAGAAATAACATAAAAGAAACCTATAAAATACTAAGATATACGATGTTTCATGCTTGGACACACTACTTAAAACAGCTATAGATCCCACACTACAAGAACATTCAGCTAAGTTGATGAACGAAAGAATGAAAACTGGACTATGAATGCATTTCATCATTAATAAAATTGTGACCCAATGAAACGATCTCCCAGTGAACAACCAAAACCTAAGGAAATTAATGTATAAAGGATGCATTTTTTCTGAGATGGTGAGGAGAGCAATTTACCAAGAAGAAGATGGTGAAAGAAAAGAGATAGCTGGACAATGTACAAGGGCATTATTTTCTATTTTGCTCCACCTCCTTCGAAACCTCTATTTATCAGTGGCTATGCAGCCTAACATTTGCATGAGGAATCTATGCACTTTTAACTTTTCAAAACCTCAATGAATATTTCTAAAAAACAGCTCCAAATTTCCCACCGAAAATTTTCTCATGAAAAAAGGTTTTCCATTCAAGAAAACGTAATCGATTACACTATTAAGGTCATAATAGCCAAAACCAGAAATATTATGGCTGCACAATCCTTAAAGTCACTTTTAAAGTGAAATTTCTCAGTCGATATGTTTACATTTACTCATGAGGATCTTCCCCACCTAAGACTAACAATAAGAAAGATGAAGTATTACCAACCTTTGTTTGCCTGGGCTTCCTTCTGGCAGAGAGGCATTACGTTGTAGAGTAGCTCCTCGACCCAAATTAGGAAAAAGTACAACAACAGATGTGGCACATAAACCTTCCAGAGCGCCTCCAAGCCATAACCAATCATTCACCGATCGTAAAACTTCACAAGCTGAAGTGTAGTAATTAAGAGCTTCTGCATAGAGTCCAGACTGCAGTGATAAGTCACCTAAATGCTTTGTCATTCGACCCACACATCTGCCATAATGCACACAAAAAAAAGCTATTAACATACAAATTATTTCAAGTGGTGATCAAGTTTATGTTAGACATTGTAGAATTCATGCTCAAATGCTGGTTTATTAATGGAATTGGAAGTAACAATTAGTATAAGTCCAAAAAGCATTTAGGAAAACTTAAGCTTTAATGATAACTAACAATATGAGGTCGGTTCTGCAAATATGTATTATAACTTACCTTTTCCGGTTTGTACGAGACTCCAAGTCTAATCCAACAAAATCCTTCTTTTCGAAAGGTGCTTGCAGTAAAGTCACTCGGTCAATTTTCTCACGACCCCGTTCCAATCTCTTTGATTCCAATACCCAAAACACTGCATGGATAAATGAACATAGCTGTGCTTCCATCCCAGGACATGATTCTGGATCCTCATACCATAGAGCTTCTGCAGCTTTGAAATTCGAGGGTGGTGTATATGGGGGTGGATCAGGGTAACCCAAGAGTACACATCGAGAATCAAAGATAGTTGAAGAATACTTCACTTTTAGAGACTCATGAAGTCGACACAGCTCATTTAGTTCTTGTTGGCTATCGTACTTCCCTACATAAAAATAAAATTAATTACTTTCAATTATTTTCCTTTTATACAACGTTCTTCAACCATTAAATATTAATGCCAGTTTAATGGACTTTATAATTTACCACTTTATTGGTCAATAGTGTTCAAGGATATTAAAATCTGAATTTATATTAATTGTCACAGACTTTGTCATTTGTTGTTTTGTTCTTTAACTATGAATGAAGTATACAGAAAAATAATACTCATTAAAAAATAAAAATAAACCAAATTTTGGAACCGAATTTTGAGGGCATTATTCAATTCATTTACCCAATTAAAGATATATTAGAATCATTCTTGAACTACAATTAAGAGCTTGTACTACCTTCGGAATTTTCTGCTTGATATAATTACTTTCTTTTCCTTTTGACTTTTGTAAGCTAAGATGTGAAAACCAAACTTATAAGACTCTTTTCAGATTAGAGAATAATATACAGATATTGCTGATTACTTACCCACAGTAATTAAACCCAGCAATCTGCGATGTGTTTGAAAATCACCCCAATCATTGTTTTCAACAGGATATTCTTTTATGTAACGTGCTGTGACAGCATGTGCTACTCCTGAAGAATCTTCCACTCGTTCTTGACATACACGTGAAATTCGTTCAAACATACGAACAAAAT
Source organism: Gryllus bimaculatus (assembly GCA_017312745.1). NCBI lineage: Eukaryota > Metazoa > Arthropoda > Insecta > Orthoptera > Gryllidae > Gryllus > Gryllus bimaculatus. Next base: position 9,348,117 of record BOPP01000015.1, on the reverse strand, counting down.
GTTTTGGTTTGAGCTGGCTTCCTAAATTAGCAAATATGAAACAAGATTATTATAGAATTGCAGATCAACTGCATTAGAAGTTCTGTAGAACAAGACACTGATTAGAAAAAGAACAAATAGAAACTGAGCTAACCAATATGTTTCACAAGTATCAGGAGAGATGCATGGTCATGACCAGTTTGTTCATAATCTGGGTGGGACATGCTGGTGTCAGGGGCAGGGCTGGACAGAATAACACTCACAGACGATCTCATTGGAAATGACGACCCCTTATCTGGAAGGGAAAAAAACATATTTAGGTTATGGCAAGTTTGAGCTTTGGTATACTACACTACGCATCGTTCACTTACCCTATAAAGATGTATCATCAAAGGTAATGACATCAATACAAGGGGTATAACTGTCATATTTTTCAACCGATAATACGTGTAAGAGAATACTTACAAAAAAATCAGGCCAATCAGGTCATCTCTAAACGAATCATGATGCTCAATTAGATAAGTTTGGCCTTAAGGCACAAAATAAAAATATGCGTTATCCTACTGTCATCTGCCTTACACGACTTTCACATAACGCAGGCACCCACAGTTGAATGACATCCCCTGAGGATGAAGGGATGATTCCGGGTCGTCAGGTCGTGGAGTCGGTTCATTCACGGACTTGTGGGAAGTCAACGTGCATTTGGGCGCCAGACTTCGATTTCACGCATTTACAAATCGAAAATAAACAAACTAGTGGTGCTAAAGAATGGTACAGACCTTCTCGTATTAGTAAATTTCCTTACTCTTCAGTCTGTTTATCTTTTCGGCATTGTCCCTTAGTCCTACCTGCTGCCATTTAATGGGCTTACAAGCAGTAGCGGTTTCTCTGGAAAGAGAAGGGAGGAATGTCCTCACACATTTTATTCTTTTGAATGTAATTTCCAAATACAATATTTTCTTTGATGTAAGAAGAAAATGTATATTTTATAATACATAATTATTGGAAATGGTCTTTCATCGATTTACTAAACTGTGCGCGTATTTTAGACTAAAAGGTCTTCTATAATCATTTGTGGAACTATAAGAAGAACACTCAGTTCAAAAGTGAGAAGAGACACTCTCATTGAAATTTACAAAGTTATGTCAATACCAACCAGCTTATACGGGAGTGAAGTATGGACAACGAAGTGTGGACAAAAAAGATTTATCAAGACTGCAGGCAGAGGAAATGAGATTCCTTAGAGCGGTAGCGTGATATAGCCTTTTGGACAGACAAAGAAACACACAAATCCGAAACGAGCTAAATGTTGAAAGTCCTTATGAGAAAGTCACCAACTACAGACTCTCAATTGGCAAGATCACATGTTGCAATGATCAACGACAGAATTCCTAAGACAAATGGCAAATTGTCACGCCGGAGGAAAAAGGATGTAGGACTGTTCAAGAATGTGCTGGAGGACAAAATTAAGCGGCGTAAACAGGCATTATGCCTAAATACTTGAAAGACTAGAGGAAGAAGAAGAAGAGAAGAAGAAGAAGAACGAAAGAAGAAGAAGAAGAAGAAAGAAGAAAAGAAGCAAGAAGAAGAAGAAGAAGAAGGAGAAGGTCGTTTTGACGCTCTAGGAGGAAAAAGTAATAACTCTGTATGGAATGAATGTATGTCAATATACGTAAATAAATTAAAGTAATGTAAATAATGTACAATATACAAATCTGCCTAAAAAACTTCATTTTTTCGAAATATTTAAGAAATTTGAATACATGCACTAGCGCGACTGACAGTATACTTGTTTCATTTGTTTAACACAATTGGACATAATCTTTCAATTTTACAAAATATATACAGCAAGATAAATAAAATGATAGTACAGAAAAATAAAAAGGAGGATATCAAAAAATGAAAAGAAATAAAGTGAAAGAAATGGACAAAAAATTGCACACAGATTTAATATGAATCAGTATGCATGTATTTTTTCGGTCATGATTCTTCTCAATATGCTGTTTCTCTTGCCGCTGGTTGATTCTAATAAAACCAAAAAGCAGGTTTTACTTTCTGGAACCTAGTTGTACGTTTTGCTCCATAGCGATCTATGGAGCAAATTCGTATTTGCGTCTGCTCTTTACGTTTCTCGAGTGAATCTCTGTAGAGTCAGTTATGGTATTTCTGGACACCCTTTCTGGCTTCTTTAGAGAACTGTTCGATTGGCAAAATATAATGACATAATATCACTTCCTTAACGTCACTTGTTGGCGTATGTATACTTACTTACTGGATTGAAAGATGGGATCCACCATCAAAGCACGTGCCTGACAACTAATAACAATGGAGACTTGATGAATGAATCTACGGGTTTTCTTAGGTGGAGTTCCCCTGTTAACAGAGCTTCCTTATTTCAGCTGCCGAATCCCTTTTACCACCCTTTCTTACTTTGATTTCAGTGGCCAGGGACAATTTCTACTGAGATTGTTGTGTCTACAAGTGGTTTCAATTTTCGTGTCTTAGCTTTAATCCCAGTCTCTGAAGGACTTAATAGGTCGTCCAGCTGCCCTCGCCGTCCCCAGCGCCTCGCAGCCCCACACGGGCGGATGTGTGTGTGTGTGTGAAGGGGCGGCGCTTTTTCGTGAGCGGTCGCAGCCGAGTGTATTTGATGCTCCTGTAGAATATACAGGAAGGGCGCGACTATTAAATATGTTTTAAACAGCAATGTTTTATGCTCGACGTTTTGTTTGTGGATGAAATATTCCAATAATCACAATTTGGAAAAAGTTCAATCATAAAATAACTGATGGTACCGCTATCTGTTTGTGTTCGAACCAAAAAAACGCGGTTTGTTCTACTTCTACTATCCCTCGCCCGAGATGATCCCGATGTCCCGGCGTTTCCTTCGTTTTTCGTTTTTGCATATGAATAGACGTTTTAAACTTTGTTTTCAATTAAATCTTAATTATAAATTAATATGCACTGAGAAATTGTGAAATTCAATTTTGTTGCTGACAAAGTTAGTGAGGAGGTTACAAGAGATTAATCAAATATCTTGATCGATGTATTATTTTGGTTGATGTATTAGTAACATCGATGTTTTAATTTTGAACACTGATGTCTTGTTTTCGATGTCGCATAACTAATAGGCAATAATCGCCAAGCAGTGACTGAAAATCGGAAACGGGTTCACAAAAGCCGCAGTCTCATGGGAAATAAAAAACGTTAAATATGAAAGGAGGTTCAGGAATGTAGTTGTCACCCCTTGTTTCAGATAGTGCCTGCCTATGCCCAGAGATCGCCTGCGTAAATATTTAGAAGCAACCTATTTGTATTTTAAAGAATTTCAATCGTAATAAAAATATCCCCCATGTCGACATATGTAATCAGAATGAATATTAACCGAAACGATTGCCGCCTGTTAATATCACATTTGTAATCAGAATTAACAGTAAAAAACAATCGTAATTAAAAATGTTTAAGATCAATGTTATTATTCAAAACATGTTGTCAATTTCGTTCAAAAGACACTCACGAATTGAAAATAACTTATTAACCAGTTCATATTTGGGCCATTTTTTAATATTCAGGTAAATGTTAATAAATTATTGTTTCCAACGTAAGAGGCCTACGCCTGATTACTGATGTGTTTGATGTGAATGCGGTGGGAAACGGCAAGCTTGATGTTACACCTGTTTCCCGAACTCCAACAACCCAAACGAAGAAACGTCCAGCAAACAGCGTCGCTCATAATTCAGCCCTGCGCGACGCCACGCAACCGGTGGCGTTCGGTGGCGCAGAGAGAGACGGAGCGAGCAGCGGGTGCCGGGGGAAGGAAGGAGGGAGA
>BOPP01000015.1:9251099-9341004 GCA_017312745.1 Gryllus bimaculatus | reverse complement strand
AAAAAAAAAAAAAAAAAAAAAAAAAATGGTGACTGATAAAACGCTGAACATACCACGAAATGTTAGTGTTATTACTGCATCGTCCAAATTAAAAATCCCGGCTCCGCTACGCTCCGCCTCGATTTTTAACTTTTGGTATCGGCAGTAATAACACAATATTTCTAGGTATGTTAATAGCTATACTTCCTGGTCACGTAGTATGTCTGTTATACAGAGTAGCTTACGTCTATCTCTTCACATCATTAGACCACACTCGGTCAACCAATCGTGACTACATGAAACCTCCATTACATTTTCAATTAAAAACTAGTGGTGCAACAGTATGGCACAGACTTTCTCGTGTTAGTTTTGTATTTCCTTTGATCTCGTCTAGCTGTGCTAACTTGCAACATATTCTTGCCAGCTGCCATCTATCGCCGCCCAAAGTACATTTTTTTGACATTTTATTATTTTTTAGATTTCCTAATAATAGAAAGGAAATATTATTTTAAGAATATTAAATAACAACAAAAACACGTCCTTTGAAAAATTGGCAATTTCCTATGAAAAATTTGGAGCCGTGGTCAAGAAGCCGTGGTCGCTTAAATGCTACTGTAAATTCGAAATTTGAAGCTCTTTTTCATAGAAAATTTTTGAGTTTTCGAAAAGCTTCAATCGAAGTCATTTGAAGCACAGTAACTCACAAATAAAGTAGTGTTTTCAAACTGCTTGAAAATGTGGTTTTAATGTTTTTTATCTATTTTATATATATAATATATATATATATATATATTATATATAACAAACATATAGAGTAATTTTTTTAAAACAAAAAAATGCCCCGAAATGAACTTTACGTCATATTAAAGGGAGCAATTAGCACTATATGTTCTAAAAGTTGAAGAAAAAATGTGGAGCCATTTATGAGAAAATGGCGTTTGAGTGTTTCTGAAAATGTTCAATTTTGAGCTAGTTGTCACAGAAAACGTTTTAGTTTTAGAGAAGCGTTATATGACATTATTTAAAGCACATGCACCCATAATTATAATAATGTGAAGAAATTGCCACTAGTGTAAATATTAACGATGTGAGAGAAAATTTAAAAACACATTTTTGTAACTTTTGAAAAAACAAAAGGACAGAGCGAACTGATGTTTATGTTATCTCAGAGTATATTCAGCACTATCCCTACCAAAAATTCAAAGAAAAAATTTAAGAGAGAGTATTTGAGAAAATCATTTTGTATTTTTTTAAAATTGCACATATTGTATGCAATACTGTGCGAAGACTTCCAAACTTTTTCAAAAAAATATACAAGACCTAATGAAATAACTCACTGTAGAGAACACGCCCTCGGTATTGGTACCAACACTTTGGTCACCTTTCTGAGACATTTCTCAGTGAGAAATGTTGCACTTGCAGAATTTTGAGAGAAATATATTGCCACGAAATCGCCTCCTGCGCGCCTTCGGAAAAGGTGGGCGGCCTTACCTTTCAGGGATCTCAGACGTTAGAAAGTTTGCCTGAAAACAAGGGATGGCGGGCGGGCGTTTTTTCGATGAAAATAAACGTTTTTGAAATGAGATTAACATCAAATTTAATAATCCACACAAGAAAATTATCAATAATAACGATAATAAGCTTACTATTAGTTCGTTTGATTTTCCCTACAATAAAAGCCAAAACACTAAACAAATTCTTATGTTAAAGAGAATTCACAAAATTTTCCGTAGATTCTTTATTAGGAGCTAAAGTGCGGCTACGAATCTTTCCTTTCTTTAAAAGAACAGCACTTGAATTCATAAGTCCATTTATTCAGACGCCTGAGGAGCAGTTGAGAGCTTACAGCCAAACTCTTAAAAAAACACGTCACCGTGGTATTAGCTGAATCCGTTGATTCGTTAGGCTGAATTGTTTGCCTCACTGCAAGTCTGCAGGGATTGAAGAATCTTCAAGACAGGTGCAGGTAGCCAGGTCGAAAAGTTTTGTTCAGCTGGCCGGGTCAACGAAATCCAGACAATGATAATCTGGTTTTGACGAAAGCAGGCGGTGGTCGCTGCGGTTCCCTTAGTCAAGCGACCGCGCGATGAAGTCAAATACTGGAAGCAAACTTTGCTGCACGTGGAGATTATAAAATTCATAAGTCCCTCGGACTTATAACAACGACGAATTTAGTAAAATATTACTTTTTTTTACTAAATTATGGCCAAGCATGGTACATAAACTTATCTGGACTGAAAACACTGTGGTTTGACATAATTTCTGAGTCCGAAATCAAACATGATTTCAACTGACTGCGCCCTAAGGTGCGGGCGGAGGCAGTGCCTCTCTCTCTGCTCGCCAGAATAGCAGCCCTTTCAACCTTCCCCCCTGTCCGTCTGTTCCAATCTCCTTATGTCCTCTCGTCCGAAAGCCCCTTTCGGAATCCCAAAGTTCTGGAACGTTCTTCTAACTTTATACATCTGTTGGTGATAGGTTGAAACTATGTGCACAGTAGAATTACTTAGTCCAATCGCTGAAGGCGTTCTAAAGGGAATTCAGGTGGAAAATTTCCAGGACTCTCTGTCTCTAGTTTCCTCGTCTCGCATCATGTTTACAAAGAACACCTGCGGGCCTAGTTGCGTCGTAGAAGTAGGCCCGGCTGAACATAATTCTTACTAATAGCTTCCGGGTGGCGCCGCAGAGAAGTATATAAAACTACAAAGCCATTAACCGCAAAACCGAGTGAAACCTAGTGGACATTTTTGGCTATTTAATTGTTTATTAATTTCCAGAAAATTAATTTAATTGCCATTTATTTTTTTAAACGCAGTGTTTTTCCAGCTTGATATCAAGGTAGCAAAACATTCATGGTTTCCACTTCCTTGAACAACAAAAATAAATTTTTTCGCTATTTAATTGCTAACTAATTACCAAGAATTTATTTAATTGCACTTTATAAAAAAGGTGCAATTTGCATACGCATTGTTTTTCTATCTTGATATCAGGGTAGCAAAATATTTCTGGTTTTTACTCCCTTAAATAACTAAAACTACCACATAATTTTTTGCCATTAATTGCTGATTAATTACCAAGAAATTAACTCAATAAAATAGTGCTTTACAACTTGATCAACAGGGCAGCAAAATATTTACAATTTCCGATTGAAGAGTGACCTATTATGTCAAAAAACGTTATATACATGATAAGAATATACAATTAATTAACCTAGCGAAACAAAGTAAAATGTATTTGGCTGTGTAGATATCATGTCCCGGAGTAAACGGAAATTGAGGTTAGAATGTGCTGCCTGTGCCACTTTCACAATTTTGAAGAAGCGGAGAATAGAAAGAGGCAAGTGTGAGTGATTTTTTTTTCTTGAGAAAAGAGGAGCTGAGTATTTATAAAAATTTGATGGCGGAATTGCAAAAAGGCAATTTTTTGAGTTTTCGAAAAAGTTCACTTTAAGTCTTTTTAAGTACTTTAACTCACAAATACAATAGTGTTTATAAATTGCTGGAAATGTGCATACCAACGGCGCGAGAGATATTTCAAAAAAATTACTGTTGTGTAATTTTTGAAAAAACAAAAAACAAAAATACACCGAAATGCACTTTGCGTCATATTAAAGAGTAAAATTAGAACTATCCGTTCGAAATGTTTGAAGAAAAAAATTGGACCCGTTTTTGAGAAACTGGCCTTGGAGGGTTTCTGAAAATGCAGTATTTTGCGCTATTTTTGACAGAAAGCGGTTGTTTCGAGAAGCTTTATATATCATTAAAGCATCTATAATAATAAATATAATAATGTGAACAAATTACCGCTAATGTAAATATTAACGACGTGAGAGACAAGACAAACAAATATTTTTTACAATTTTTGAAAAATAAACAAAGAATAGAATAATATGGCGTTTATGTTATCTTATAGAGTACAATCTGTACCAAAAGTTTAATGGAAAAATTTAGAGCCCTTTTTGAGAAAATCTTGTTTGCGTAATTTTTTTTTAAAATTGCACAAATGGCACGCAGCAATGCCCGAAAACAAATTTTAATTCAACGAAAAATATTTTTCAAGGAAATATCTTTAATTTTGTAGTTGTAGGAAGACCCCAAGAAACTTTATTAATAAAAAATTTTCCAAAAGTGAGAGTTAACCAAGAAAATCGGACCTATGCTTCCTTCATAAGTGTATTTTACTATATTCTTAGAAGAAAATTTAAAGTAAAAATGTGGAGCCAGTTTTTAGAAAAGTTTTAAAATGTGCGGGGGCTTCATGCAAAGTATCCCCAGAAACTAATGAATGATTTTCAAAGTCGCAGATATTCAAATTAGGCCAAATGGAGAGGTTTTTTTTTTCAATTTGAAAAAAATCCTGCGCATAGTGTAGGCGCTAGTGTTGTTAGACGGACGGACGGACGGACGGACTGACAGACGGACGGACGGAAATCCGGAAGGACAGACGAACGGAAATACGGGCAGTCAAACAGGCGGACGGACGGTCAGACAGACAAACAGAAATACGGACGGATAGACGGACGACAGACAGACGAAAGTCGGAGGACTGGAGACTGAACGGACGGACAGACTGACAGACGACGGACAGACTACAGACGGACGGCGACGGACAGACGGACGGACAGACAGACAGACAGAAGACGGACGGACGGACGGACGGACGGACGGACAGACGGACAGACGCAGACGGACAGACGGACAGACGGACAGACGGACAGACGGACAGACGGACAGACGGACCAGACGGACAGACGGACAGACGGACAGACGGACAGACGGACGAAAGACGGACGGACAGGTAGGAATGTTTGGAAGCACGTTTTGAAAAAAAACATTTTTTTGATACCTAGGGACCCGACGGTGTTTTTTTTGTCGAATCTCGAAATCAATTTTCGCAGCATTACATTATTTTCTCTATTCAAAGTAACATTACTCCGTATACGATTTACACTATGTATACGATATACATTATGTATACAATTAGATATTCGAAAAGTTTGAAGAAAAAAATTGAAGCCGTTTTTGCAGAAAATGGAGTGAAGCGTTTATGAAATGGGATTTTTGAGGCTGGTTTACACACAAAACGGTTGAGTATTGAGAAACTCTATATAGACTTCATTTAAAGACATGTACTCATAAATATAATAATGAGAACAAATCTCGTCTTGTAAATATTAAGACGGGAGATCTAAAATATTGTATTGATTTTTCCATAATAAATCTATTAGTTTTTTGGATATATTTCAGCGGATGGAGTAAAATGATATGCAAAATAAATTCCTCAAAAACAGCGTTTTTTCATTATTTTTATTAAAAAGCAAATGAATGAGATTTTTTCATGATTACCATCGTGTTCCTCGACATTTTCTCTACAGACTATATTTTCATTTCTATTACTTATTGCAACAATCAATTTGCACCATGCACGAGATTCATGAATAAAATAACATCGTCCACAAAAGCATTGCGCCTCACGACGTGAAAATGAGTATAGTGGCAACATGGCATGCTTTCAGATTCATTCGCTCTAGTAACAATACCGTGCTTCTAGCTCTGTGCAAATGCCATAATAAGTTTGTTGTGCTTCCAGTGTGCAGTCGCTCTTAGCAGTGACTTTCGTGGCAATGCTGCGGGCGGGTCTTGGCTCTGTTGCAGCGAGGAGATTCAAACTAACGCCGAGAGATGCAGCGTAGAAGTCGACTGGTGATGCTTCTTCTGATGTCCATCGGCATCTTCGGCTGGTTTTTTATCTATAATACGCACAGGTGGGTGTGAAGTCTAGTGTTTGGACTTTCTGCATCGGCTCTCGATCATTTCTACACCAGGTGGCGCAGCATGACGTCGAGCATGGTCCTCAATATCGCAGCACGACTTAAATAGTAGTTGCAATAGTGTTGAAAAAATTAAACGTGTTTAACGGTAGATAATAGTAGGAAGTTACAAGAGTGTATCGTACAAATCGCGCTAATCATTCCTGCAAGAGGAGCAGATGTGTATGAGTGGTTGATGAGAGTGGAGTGAGTGAGTGAGTGAGCTGAGTGAGTGAGTGAGTGAGAGAAGAGAGAGAAGGAAAGAGAGAGAAAGGGGTTAGAGGAGAGAAGAAAGAAAAATAATTTTACGATAACTTCAAATAACACTTACTTGCAGGACACTAACGGAGGATAGGTCACTTAACTTTCGTATACCCGGTCATTTTTTAACGGTTGAAGATATTGCAATGTAGTTTTGTGCCATTGAGAATAGGGTTACAGTAATATGCATGCATTATTTTTTTATCATTTGTAATTTATGAGATAAATATATAATTGTTTTTTCAAATGGAACTGTACTTACTATTTTTACTTTCTCGAATAGGTCTCGAATATTAGGATTAATATACGTAAGTTACATAATACTACGGCAGAAAACGGTGACTTTTCGACAGACAACTCTTATTATGGAACTCTTATGGAAAAAAGTGGATTAATATTGTTCCGATATATAGTAAATTACTTTCTCTAATGGTCGTAATCGACTTTTTGAGGGTCTTTTATACCAAAAAAATGGTTTACGGCAAAGAGTACTATCGTATATAAACAACACTAGCGCTCATAAGATATTTTTAGAAATTAATATTACCAGCGCTATCACACCAGACTCAAAGCTTTCCTATTTTGAAACACATTATTTAAATTTTGAGTGTAATCACATGAAGCGCCTAGAACATTCTTGCAAATTTCTGAAAGAGACTCCAAATTTTGTATTCTTGCTACTAGTAAAGCAGGGTAGAGAAAGTATTGTAATGATGCGCGAGAAAATGGCGAATTTTTGACAAAAAACTTTTATTGCGGGGCCTTGAAAACGGAAAAGTGGATAAATTTTGTCCCTTTGTATACAATTTTTCAAAAATAGTTGACATAATGCAGGCGGTGTGTGTTTACACTGGACATATTACAACATGTGTCCAGAAATGCTTCATTTCCGAGTTATGTCCTACACAACGCTGAAATTCATTGGAACGTTTTCTTTTCTGCAGGTCGTTGTCATTACGGAAGATGTTCAAAATGTCCCCTTCCTGCTTGAATGAAGACCTGTCACCGAAGTCTCATTGAACACGTTCCCAAACTACGGAAGTATTGCGTATGTCCTCGTAAGATGCCTCAGTTCGATTCCGAAGAGATTGCTAATCAGGCACCGGACATCAATACACCAATGATTTTAAATGGCCCACCAATAGAAATCGAGAGGGTTCAGGACAGGTGATCGTGAAGGCCAAGCAATTGAGTTACCTCTACCTTCCATCGATCAGGAAACCTTCGATCCAAGTGCCGTCGAGCCTTACGACTGAAGTATGCAGTAGATCCATCATCAGAAGTGAGCTAGTTGACCAAAGAGCAGTGGAGTGCTTTCATAAACATGTAGCATGGTGTTTTTCAGGAAGTTTATGTACGCCTTCCCCATAAGTCTGTTTACAAGTACAAGAGATGCAACTAATCGATCACCAATGATACCGCCCGACATGATGAGGGAGAACGGCACCTGGTGATGAGATGGAAAAGTTGCACGTGAGTTTTCATATGCCCATACATGCTGATTACGGAAATGTGTAATGCCATCTCTTGTGAACTGTGCTTCATCTGTAAATAATACGAAGGCAGGGAATTCGGATTTGTACCACACTGCTGCCAGAACTACTGACAGAACTTAACTTTTGCAGGGTAATCTGCTGATGACTAAGCCTGTACTGTTGAAAATGATAAGAATACAACTGATACTCTCGCAACAGCCTCCATACTGTCGTATGAGGAACATTACTTGCAACGCTAACCTTCGAATGCTGACAGAAGAGGTGTCCACAGTCTTTAGAATCTCGTTCTCTACAGCTGGAGTTGTAGATCTCGACCGCCCCCCCCCCCAAACCAGGAGAGTTAAATTTTCCATGCCCGCACAGACGGCGATCCAGACACACAGATATCCTCCGATCTAGACATTACCGCTGTGGGTACCTCTCCTGGTACAAATGACGAGCCTACGCAGCATTGTCGTCTACCTTAGCGAACATAAAGTGCATGTCTGCCAGCTCCCTATTTAAGAACATGACGCACAGTCGAACGCCAAACACAATCCTGAATGTAACCTTCACCTCGGAATGAACTGTCAGAGTGTCCTGTTAATGTCTTTCAAGACAACAACCTGCGGAAGGAAAAGCGTTTCAGTGAACCTCAGTGCTGTAAAGGCCATAACTCGGAAATGAAGCATTTCCTGACACATCTTGTAATGGACATATAACTCTTTAGAACTTTGTAAATAATCACATTTTTAACAATATTTCCTTTTCTCCAAAACTGCAGCATTTTTTACTTGAGCTTGAGCTCTTTTTTTAACCAATTTTATCTTTTATATTATTTGTGTTTAGCCGCCTGAGTTACTTCATTCGATTATCTTCAACATCTTCTTTTAATTTTTTCACTCCAATAGCGTATAAATTTATGGCCGTTTCCTATTTCTCGTAAGGCTTCGTTTGTTGCCATATTAAATTGTGTACTATATATCTATACTGTTGTATAATCTCAAATTCAGTTTCACTTAGTTTTTCATCCAATCCTTTTTGGTACAAATATAAAATGCTTTCATCTTTAAACACATTTATATTATAATCAACACAGTTCCTTGTAGTTATCTCTTCTTCAGTTTGATATTTTCGAATATGTATGTATACAGCAAAACAGTATTTTTGAATTAACTAAATAATGGTCGGTTCCACAACTTGGATCTCTGACAGCTCTAACATCTTGAAACTTTAACTTTGAATTTTTTCTTATAATAATATAATCTAATATTAATGATAACTTTAAAGAATCCTGATTCCATGTGTATTTATGAACAACTTTGTGTTGATAAAAACCATTTAGTATTATCAAACTATTTTGATCACAAATATCTATCAATCTTTCAGCATTATTATTTACAATATCTTCTCCAAAAGGTCCAATTACTTCAGTTTTGTCTTTCCTACCAATCCTAGCATTAAAGTCTCCGACCATATGTCTTGAATTACTTATTTAATTTATTGTATAGTTTAATTTTTCATAATATTTATGCTTTGTTATAGAATTTTGATAATCACTTTTTCCGTAAACACCAATTACAGTCATTCACTATTATTAAATTTTCTTTCCAATTCATTAATTTTGCTTCCCAATTAATATTTTTTTAATTTTTTTATTAATATTAAAAAATGCAGTTATCTTGTTTATCTTTTGACACTTCATTATATGTACTTAAAGATGAATGTGGTATGGTTCTTGGAATTCCTACACAATTACCTTCCTTTTTCGTATCTGTTAAGACAAGTATGTCTTGATTTAATTTCTTTAATTCCGTAATTACATCTATTAATTTATTACTTAAACTCTTTACATTCCAAGTACCAATCTTTAAAGTCTTCTTCCGAAGTTGACATCTCTTAAATCCCTTTTGTATTAGAATTTTGGGCGCATTAGCTTCAGTTATGGTTTTATTGATGAGCAGGTAGATGGCCTGATGAATCAATATCAAAATTGGGAGATCTGTAAACTTCTAGTTGTTATTAAATATTTAAAATATGTAACACATATTCTCAAAACCGCAAATTCTTTACCACGGCCCCCTTAACCACTGAAGAAATGGGCAAATATAAGTTTTAGGCACCAAAAGATGGCAGCTGAGGAAAAGGTGGAGCAAAGCCCAATAGATTGCCCAGACTTAAGAAATAAGTAAACTAAATACCAGTAAATCTATACTGTAGCTGTGGTTTTCTTTGCATAGTACATATTTTACTTTTTTCCTGACTTCGTAAGAAGAGAAAGTATTGTAATCGTACTCCGAAAAACAGTTATTGTTTTATTAAAAAACAGTTATTGCTTCTGACGGACCATGGTCCAAGAACTTTTCGCGTCTAATGCCGGATCTGTTGATCTGAACAGCTGACGTTATGTTTACAGGTCCTCCATTAATACCTGTACGTAGGTACAAGTATATCCTCCAGTGGAACAGTTACTTCAACGTCAAGAACTTAGGGCAAGGCAATAGCAAATCCAACATATTCGAAAAACTGGGCTGTCCGTACAGCGAATGCATCTACACGGAGAACCGTTCGCTGAAGCCGGTTGAGGAATTTGACGCCGTCATCTTCCATATGTACGAATTCTCACTGAGTGCCCCGCCGGACCCCAGCACTGACAAACTGCCTACGAAGCGCAGCCTGCACCAGAGGTCAGTCTTCAAGTTCACACTTGCACACAATATTTTATTTTAAAAAAATGGATAAATTCATTACTTTATAGCTCATACACTGGAGATGAATTAGTTTGCATCATTGTCCATGGACGACCTGGATGGCCGAGGCGGCTAAGAGCGTGTACCGACTCAGAGCATCGGTACGAAGGTATGCAAGTTCGAGTCCCGCCTTGGCCAAGGTTGCTTTTCTCTTTACTCGCGAGTATGTATAGTGGTGGAGGGCTCCGTGTTCTGCTGACCCCCAGACAAGAGGACGTGAAGGGTAATCGGATGTCGACTGGATAAAAGCCCTAGTAACAAGTATAGTTTTGCTCAAAAGATTTGATTTCACAGCACATTTGAACTTTCATTGAAACTGCTAACTACAAGTAAATCTATTTTCCAGTAATTTACTTGTACTGTATTAAATAACTATTCACTGTATTAGAAAGTTAAACAGTTTTCATAGAAACTTTTTAGTGTTGTATTACATGGCAGAAGTATATATTTATTGCCTGATAGTAATAATTTTTAATAAGTGCTTTATCTCATCTGATGTGACTTTTTACTTTTTCGCACTTACTGACGTAAGAAGAGAAAGTATTGTAAACGCACATCTGAAAACAGCGAATTTTCGACACAAAAACTTATTGCCGTGCCTGGTAAGGAAAACGTGGATAAATCAAGTTGTAAAATATAGAAACAAAATTTTTCTAATACATGGTGTGGCCAGAATTCATGCTTTGTGTGTCCTTCATACCGAAAACCCGATTGACGGAAAAACTTCTGTTTTTGTTCGACCGTCTGTCTGACCGTCTGTGCACAAAGTTAGCGCATAGACTGTTCAGCCAATTTTCTCCAAATATATATTCCCCAATCGTTCTAGCTGTCGCGAACCCTGGAATATGTTAAATTTGAGTGGTACTTTACATGAAGGCCGCGGGACATTTTCAAAATGTAAAAAAATATGGCTTCACCTTTTTTGATTGAAGTTTTGTTGTTGCATAGTGCAAAAGAAGTTTATGAGAATGGTGCAGGTCTCATTTGCGTTGACATCCCCAACTTTTCTAAATTGGAAAATAATTTAAAACTTTTAAATTGAAGATAACATTTTTTGTCTCGTATAAAGTCTACTGTACAAAATTAGCTCATCAAAAGAGGTCGTGTACAAGTTTTTGAGAAACAGTAGGTTGAATAATACGATTTTTTTCTTCTCACAAACCGCTGCAAATTTTTTCTTTAAATTATCTTCGTTTATATAATAAAAAACTATAATAAATATGGTGATAATCCCATTTTCGGGTATCGCTTGTTTTTTTGAAAATTCACACAAAAATTTTAAAACTAAAAAATGAATATAGATATTATTGTCTTAGACAAAGTCTGTTGTACAAAATTAGCTGTTTAAAAAGGCCATGTGCATTTTTTTGTAAAGAGTAGTTTTTCTGTATTTTGCAATTGATTAGTCAATTTGTATTCTCAATGAAGGCTATTTATGTATTTCTATTTAAGAAATCAGCAAAGCTTAATAGAAATATTGCAACAATGTAGAATCGATGTTTGGAAGCTAATTGTTGTCGATAGTCGAGATGTTGGCGGTGATAAGATACAGCTGTTTTATTAAGTCAAGCCGGTAGTGGTGAAACTCTTTCACTTAGAGCCAGTACTTCCATTTGCAATGAATTTTGTAGCGGTTTATTTTATAAATTACTCCTCAGAAGGATCGGTGAGGCATGTGATATATCATTTAATATCATCTGATCTCTGAACCTCCTCCAGGAGACACCGCCTTAAAGGACCACTGACTCTGCGGGCGAGGAGGGTTGTGTGCTCTGATGAAGCTGAGGGCATGCAGGTGTAGCATTGATGATGGGTTTGAAAATCGATCAACGATGCTACAGGTAGGGGCCCCCATGCTGTACAAGGCGGAGGTCACAGCGGAGCGGTCTCAGCGGAGGAGCCAGACGAAGGGCTGTCTCACAACGACCCACCATTACTTCTTCATCACCTCTATCCAAAGTCCATCGTGCCTGGTTCCCATGTCCCTTCCTCTCCCCCACCAACGACAACTAGCCATAAAGGTGGTCCCTTTACTAGTGTGGCATGGCTATTCTTCTTTTGTGTCACACTCCTTTATTCTTTCCTATTAGACCGATCTTGGTGTCTTGTGCTTTTCGACCCCGATGCTATTAGGTTGGAAGGGCTAGGGAGTCAATTTAATTTCTCTCTTTTCTTTCATTATTCTATTTATATTTTCTTGTTCCTCCATATATATCATATATATATAATATAATATATATATATTATATATATATATAATATATATATATATATATATATATATATATTATATATTTCTGTATCCCTTCTTCTTTTCAATTTCAACCTGCTGACTTGCAGGAAGGGGCAGAGCACCCAAAGGCTAAGGGAAGGAAAACTCTGAAATAAAACCATGGGTAGAGAGATGTCAGAAAGGCGTGGAGGCAACCTCTCTAGGAGACAAAACCCCAAACAAATCCTGGCCTGCCAGGTTAGGCTAACACCCCATTCCCGTAAAAATATAAATATGATCTAAGCAGCTTTTAAACGGACCCAATCGAAGACGACGTAAGCAACGAAACCGGACAATGCAAATTGCAACTTATAACGTACTGGGTATTAGCAAAAAGTATGAACAAGTATTCAGTCAGATGGAAAAGTTAAATATAGAAATTTGTTCATTAATGGAAACTAAGAAGAAAAGGAACTGAATACTGCGAAAGAAAAGGAATAGAATACTACAGCAAATATATCCATATTTGTAGTGAAGTAAACAAATATACGAATAATAGGGCTAAATATGGAGTATCAGTAGCAATCCACAAAAAATATAGAAAAAATGTAAGAACCTGGTATGAGATCAATGAGAGTCTGCAAACACGGGAGTTAGATATATTTGGTCATTATGGTAATTGTATATGGTCATTATGGTATTGGTCATTATGGTAATATGCTCCAACTGAAGATGCAACAGAATCTTTGAAAGATTATTTTGAAGATAAATTAGTGGCATTATTAGAAGAAATTCCTTCAAGTAAGAAAATTCTAATAATGGGTGACTTAAATGCCCGAACGGGAAGTAAAAGAATAATAATGTAGTAAGTAACTATAGAGAAAGTAGTTTTTTACTTTCCCGTACACGTATGTACGGAGTAATATACTTGTATGAAGTACAGGAAAAATGCTGCGCAAAAAAAGGTAGATTTTCGTCATTAAAATATTACACACAACGTTAGAGTTATCATATCTGCTCGGGAATGATATATGATGAGCGACGAAGCTTGTGGGATAATGGCATTCCCTCTGAGATGAAGTATTTCTTTATTTCAATTAATTAATTTATTAATTAGTACAAAAGAATATTTAAATACCACTGCGTTGGCGGATATACCTCTAAAATGGTTTAATTATTTACTTTGTTTCCGCATTCGAATTTATTTTAGAATGTAAGACACGAGCGAGCATTTTGTCACAGGTACATTTTCTTCATGATGGAAGCACCGCCGATGGCCGGAAGCTCGTACGAGTACATGGGCGGCGTTTTCAACTGGACCATGACGTACCGCTTAGACTCCGACATCGTGCGGCCGTACGGGCAGCTTTCGCCGCTGGGCGACACGCCCTCCCCCGCCCAGGGCTGGCTGCCGGTGCCCGCCGCCCCCATCGCCCCCTCCGCCGCCGCCCTCGAAGCCCACAATTCCACCGACGCGCCAGGGTATGTTCTTCACTTCGCGTGGCGTTTAGCCAGCAGGCAGGGCCGTTCCCTTCAGCCTGCTCGCCGAATCACACACAAAACTACACGAACCACACACGAACAAAAATTTGCAGAAAATGTTTTTTTTATAACTTGCATACATTTCAAGCACAAATTACGCAAAACGACTTGATTTTGAAATAATTGTACTTAGAATTTTTTTAGAGCTTAAGAGGAGTTCTATTAGTACCGAATCAGGGGTTTCCTTAAAGTGTTGAGTGTCGGTGGTGTGAAATGTGAAAGGGACGCACTAATGGCGTGGATGTGGTCCCATCAAGAGTTTCTTTAGTGTTGTTGAGAGGCTATGGTAGGAAGTGTGATAGGAAAAAGTGTTATATCCAAAACTGAGAACAGCGATTTCTAAAACTGTTTTTTATTACCACAAGCCAACAAGAGATTCACTAATATAAGCCAGGTCGAACAATATTCCGGGAGATATACCGTGGACGTTGCGATGTTCACTGGTCCGCTGTAGGAAGAGTCCGAGTCCGTAGCCGTTCTGTAATGCACTTCGCTATTAACTATACACGCTCAGGCAGGCACTTCTCACTGCCTACCACTCGCCGGGCACCGCTCTTATATCCCGCCCGGGCTGAAGGTCCGCCGGCCAGCTGCCCGATAAGGGTGAGTTCTCCGGCTCCGGTGCTTGGCCGAGCGTGACGGAGCTGCGGCGTTAGTAATCGGCGCCCTCTCTTAAGCGGCGCCGGAACCACTTACCGGCGGCAACTTCAAAGGTGCGCGTTCGACCATACCAAGAAGTAGGTCTCCTGGCTCTAGTCTCAAATTGTGGCAGGTCTCCTGGCTCTAGTGCCGAATTAATATTGTAGAACCAGTGTTGTTGTGTGTCTGTAGTGGGAGAGGCCAAAGGAATTGCTGGTTGATAACTGTTGCCCCACTGAAGAATCAAGAACTACTTTAGAGTACAGCGAAAGAAGTCGTAGTTGGTGTGCTTGGTGTATCGCTACAACAATGTTTTTTAAGAGTTATTGAAATCGGACTGTGGAAGTGCAAAAAAATGGCGTTGGTGGCGTGGTTGCTGTCTAACTGCCCAATTTGGATTGCTTTTCTCACTTACTTCATACTTACCTAATAAAGAGACTATTGTAAACCTGTAGCAAAACGAAGCTCTTTATCAGTGACATAAAAATGGATCAGGTGCTCACTTTATTATTACACCATTTTTTAAAAATTGCAAAAGTTTAAATAATTTTGACTCCCTTACACAAAATCATTTCTAAAGAAAACGTTTTCCCAGAATGAAATCTCTTTGCAAAATTGAATGTTTATATAACGTCTAATACATTTTTTAAACATTAGTATATTTCGGGCAATTGGAGAGAAAATGCCAATTTTCAATATCTAATAAACAAAATTATCTAAAAAATGGCTAAATTAATTTCAGTGCAAATACTGAATTTTCGGAACGTGCTAAATGCAGAGAATAACGTGCCATAAACAGCATTTTGATGAAAAGTTTTTATCACAAATATTGTAAGTATAAAGTGTCATTGGCAAGACAGACGAACGAAGGTATTGTGGCTGGTGACTCACTGCCGAAGACTCTTTTTAAGTAAGTGCCTGTGAATAGAATGGCGAAAAGGAAAAGCTGATGTCTGAGGAAGGAAATGTGAAAAGAAAGCGCCGGTGGCGTAACTGGTGTCTCAAGAATTGCATTTAAGTGTTATGGGTATGTGGTAGCAAGAGTGAGAAGGCGCTGGTGGCGTGTCTAGGTTGTCGTGGCCGAATCAAGAGTCCCTTTAAATGTTGGTTTGTCTGTGGCAGGGAGGGTGAAAGGAAGGCGCTGGTGGCATGGCTGGTGTCCCACTGCCGCACTCCGAGCCGCCGTGAGGACTACGTGCGCGCTCTGTCACAGCACATTGATGTGGATGTGTACGGCAAATGCGGAGCGCGGCGCTGGCCTCGGAACGATACTGCCGGTTTCTACCGCATGCTCTCAGCCAAGTACACATTCTATCTCGCCTTCGAGAACTCCCTCTGCAGGTAACTACAGAACTTTCTCTTACGTCTGACTCGGTTTGCCACCAAAATTTATCAGATACTCATAAAATAAGTACCGATGATTATTCAGCATAAAGATGCTACTTTGAACGAAAATCAGACCTGCACCATTTTTTAAGCTCTGTTAATGATATCCAAGTACCAAATTTCAATACAAAATTTGGAACCTCTTTTAAGAAAATTTGGGAACTGTTAAGGCTTAAGAGTAAAAAACATCCAAAATCAAATTATCCGTTTCAAACTAGCAGGACTTAAGAGTTCGATCAGATCGGTGGGGGGGTCAATTTTAAAGAAAATTGTCTGAACGGTTTTGGCGCAAGCCTTAATCACAAACACATTGATGTCATTGATGACACAGACATATGCTAGATCTAGATCTAAATAGATCTAGAATTTCTAGATCTGTTTATGAACAACAAGACTTCATTAAGAAACAGGGGGATATTAATTGAAACGAGCATTGTTCCATTGTTTTAAATGTTATTCCGCAATCCAAAGTGAACTTTTAATAAAAATTGTAATTTTTAGAAAATTTTTAGTGTTTTTAAGGCTTCTTGCTTAAATATATCCTTATAATAATATCCTTAAATAGCCATCCATTTTGAAACTCGCAGATCGGCGAGTTCGTTAACTGAGCTCGGGGAATATCAATTTTAGCGATAATCGTCTGAACGGTAAGGCTGACGGACGGATCACGAACGGTCAGACATGTTTGCCATCAATCAAGTTTTCAGTAACAAGAACTCATAAAACGTGAATCCTAACTTCATACCGACTGAGAGCGCTCTCCGTGAAAAATGGCACATCTGCGTGGTTTTACACGGAGAAGGTTTTATGCTGTACATTTTGTTGCATCTCCACTAGATGGAGATGCTGTACAAGATGGCGCTTCAGTTAAATGCAATTCCCAATCCACGTGGGCTTCATTGTTGCTGGAGATTGTCTTGTGATGGGGACGAGATCGAAGCGGACAGGAGGAGTGGAGAGCGAGAGATGGAGAGAGGAGAGAGAAGGGAAGAGACAGGCGAAAATAGTAGAGGAAAATAGGGAGGGGAGGAGACAGGGAAAATAAGAGGGAAAAGAGACAGAAAGGAGAAAGGGAAAAGATATGGAAAATGAGAGTCGAAAAAGTAAAAGAGGAAAACGACATTGAAGAAGAAGAAGAAGAAGAAAAAGGGGGAAATGAGGAGTAAAAGTAGGAGGGAAAAGAGAAAAAGGAAAAAGAGACACGCTTGAAAAGAGAGATTGAGGGAAAAGAGTGGGAACGAATGGAATGGGAAAGGAGAGAATCGGAAAAAAGAGAACGGGAAACATGAAAATGGGAAAAAAGAGAATGGAAAAAAGAGAATGGAAAAAAGAGAAAGAAAAAAGGAATGAAAAAAGAGAATGGGAAAAAGAGAATGGAAAAAAGAGAATGGGAAAAGAGAATGGAAAAGAGAAAGAGGTAGAGGGAAAAAGAGTGGGAAAAAAGAGGGAGGGGAAAAAGAAGGAGGGGGAAAGAGGGAGGGGAAAAGAGGAAGGAGGGGGGAAAAGGAGGAGGAAGGGAAACAAGAGGAGGAAGGGAAACAAGAGGAGAAAGGGAAACAACAGGAGGATGGGAAAAAGAGAGTGGGAAAGAGAGGAGGAAAGAGAGAGAAATAGGCGAGAGAATGGAAAGAGACAGGAGGGGGTAATGAGGGAAAGCGAGGGAGAGATTTAAAAGAGAGAGGGGTAAATAGAGGGAAAAAGAAAGAAGTGAAAAAGAGGAGAGGGTGAGAGAAAGATGGAAAAGGAGAGTTCTGGAAAGGGAGAGAGCAGGACAACGTCTGCCGGGTTCTGCTAGCTTACTACTTATAGGAACAAGAGATATTCACTTTTCTTTGCCATGGCCTGACAATAAGAGTTTTTCTCTTTAAAATTCGACTATTTTCGCCGACCGATTACAATATTTTATCTTTACAACGCTCGTAGTAAAGCAGGAACCTAAAAACGAAAAAAAATTGTTAAAAAGAAATTTAAAACAGGCCCTTAATATATTTTTTAACCTTTGGAATGGATAGAGCTAAATGTAATGAATAAGACGACATAATTGCCATTGAAGTAGCTTTTTAATTTTATTTCTCGCTTTACTATGTAAGTAGTGAAGAAAAAGTATTGTATTTGTGTGGTGGAATTTGGCAGAGGCAGGGCTTTTCTTTTTTTGGCAGATAAATATATTGTTTTCTGGTAACGAAAAAGTTGGTAATTTCTGTTTTAATAATTACTTACTCCATCACCTTGTTGAGTCATATTCCATGTTATATGGGTATTGATGCTGAAAAATTGATTGATTGCAAATCTGTCTTTCTCTTGTGTTCTCTCCATCGTTTGTGGCCAATGCAAGCTTAAACCGTTCAGATGATTTTCGCCAGAAGTAATACTACCAACCCATCTGAATAAACTGTAGAACCGTCAAGTTTGAATCAGATTTTTTGATTTTGATGGGTACTTTAAATAAAACATAAACATTTTCAAAATTTTGGGTTGGGTCTTTTGATAGAGTATTGGGCCAAGGTCTGCTGCAAGCTTTTACTGCGAGAGGCACTACGTGACTGAGATAATATTCAACTCCATCGCATGTCCCACGCAGGTGCGTGTCGTTATTTTAGGAATAACGATACGTGACGGACAAATTGTTGCACGAACACAGTAAGTGCAATGGAGACCCTTGATCTTGTGCAGGGACTACGTGACAGAGAAGCTCTTCAACGTGCTGCCGCTGGATATCGTGCCGGTAGTATACGGCGGCGCCAACTACAGCGCCATCGTACCACCGCACTCCTACATCGACGCACGTGACTTTGAGACCCCGCGGGACCTGGCGCGGTACCTGCAGTTCCTGGCGCGGCGCCCGGAGGAGCTCGAAAAGTTTTGGTGGTGGAAGCGTCATTATCGCGTGAACCAGTACCCCTCCAGCGTGCTGTGCCACTTGTGCGAGCGCGTGCACAACCCCGGGCCAGACGGCGTGTACCAGGACGTGGCGCGTTGGTATAGTGGACCCGGCATCTGCCAGGAGCCTCCTTTCGAGGTATATAAAACTACAAAGGCATTAACAGCAAAACTGAGTGAAACCTAGTGGACATTTTTTGGCTATTTAATTGCTAATTAATTACCATAACATTAATTTAATTGCCATGTATTTTTTTAAAAACGCAGTGTTTTTTCAGTTTGATATCAAGGTAGCAAAACATTAATGGTTTCTACTTCCTTAATAAACAAAAACTACTAAACAAGTTTGCCTATTTAATTGCTAATTAATTACCAAGAAATTAATGTAATTGCACTTTATTAAAAAAGAAACGCAGAGGTTTTCTAACTTGATATCAAGGTAGCAAATTATTTGTTGTTTTTACTCCTTAAATAACTATAACTATCACAATTTTTTTTGCCATTTATTTGCTATTTAATTACCAATAAATTAAGTCAATAAAATAGTGCTTTTACAACTTGATCAACAAGGCAGCAAAATATTTACAATTTCTGTTTTAAGAGTGCCTTATTATAACAAATGCAGAATAATTGTTTGTTCTTAGATAAGCCTAATTGACTGTTGAATAGACTCAAGCTGAAATCATAAATTACAAATAAAATCAAAATAACAGATCATGAAGATATATATTAAAAAACCTGCACTGATAGAAATCTGTAACAATTTTTGTTAGTGAAACCCTCTACGACTTTCGCAACATCAAAAATTATGCGGATTTCGATCGCTCACTACTGATTTTGATCAGACTGCGGCCCTTTTCCGTCAGTGAATGCATCGAAAGTGGTGTGCGTGTCGTACGTTTTCCGTAAATTCGTCTACACAGAGAAAAAAATGTGGAGCCCAGTAAGACAGTCCGTCGTAAAAATGCGGCCCAACTGCGAAAATGTAATTAGAGCATCTATGTTTATAGCTGCTGAGCATATTTATAGCTTTTCAGCTTAGTTACTGTAACTAAAGTACCATTTCTAGGCCTCAGATTTTTTTCAGTGGGTTGCAGTTTTCGGTAATAAATTACTTACGTTTTCTGAAACACATTTCGAACAAGAAATTGAATGGGATTTAATTACTAACAGCAGAAGCGATTTAATTAATGACAGCAAAATCGTTTAATATATCAAATCTTATTAGCTAGTCAAAGAACTTTAAATATATGATAATAACATTTAAATTAACAATTAATTACCCGAACAAAACAATGTAGAATCTAAATGGCTGTGTAGATTTCATGTCCCGGAGTAAACAGAAATTGACTGCGATTTAATAACTGACAGCAAAATCGTTTAATATATCAAATCTTATTAACTTGCCAAAGAACTTTAAATATATGACAAGAAAATACAGTTCAACAATTAATTACCCTAGCAAAAGTAAGTAGGATCTATTTGGCGGTGTATATTTCATGACCCGGAGTAAACAGTAATTGATTGCAATTTAATTACTGACAGCAAAATCGTTTAATGTATCAAATCTTATTAGCTTGTCAAAAAAACATTACATACATAATCAAATTTAATTTAACAATGAATTATCCTAGCTAACAAGGTAGAATCTATTTGTCTGTGTAGATTTCATGTCCCGGAGTAAACAGTAATTGACGGCGATTTAATTACTGCAAGCAAAATATTTTTGCTAGGGTAATTATTTGTTAAATTAAATTTTCTTTTCTTATATTTACAGTTCTTTGACCAGTTAATAAGATTTGATATATTTGACGATTTTGCTGTCAGTAATTAAATCGCAGTCAATTTTTGTTTACTCCGGGACATGAAATCTACTCAAAAAATTTTGTGATAGTTTTAGTTATTTAAGGGAGTAAAAACCACAAATATTTTGCTACCTTGATATAAAGTTAGAAAAACTCTGCTTTTCTTTTTTATAAAGTGCAATTAAATTAATTTCTTGGTAATTAATTAGCAATTAAATAGCCAAAAATTGTTAAGTAGTGTTTGTTGTTTCAGGAAGTAGAAACCATGAATGTTTTGCTACCTTGATATCAAGCTGGAAAAACACTGCGTTTAAAAAACAAATATGACAAATTAATTTTATAGTAATTATCTAGCAATTAAAAAGCCAAAATGTGCACTAGATTTCAAGCACTTTTGACGGTAAAGGCTTTGCAGTTTTATATACCTCTCCTTCCGTTTGAGGCGGTATAGTCAGACTTTCTGTCTACTTGGCAGCTCGGGTGGCGGTAGGGCGATGTTGCCACTTACTCGGGCGACATTCACGTGGTCGTGTGCTCATTCTTACCAGATCACAACAGTAGCAAGAAACAAATTGTAATAAGAGCTGATGACACACGATGCATAAGCAAAGCGTAATAGCGCTCTTCTGTTTACAGTTGCTTCGTGCTGTAAGATTTCATTTTCTTCTTAATAAGTATCGGCAACTCTGCAGTGACGTCAGCCGAATTTGAAGCTTCTGATTGGATAAAGGAACTTCCTCTCCTCAGTCAACCTCTAGCAGTCAAGCCAAAGAAACATTTTTCGGACAATAGCTGACAACCCGCTTCGGAGCCCAGGAGGCAGCGAGTTACCTTTTGTCTTTCCACAAATACTTAAAACCTGTGAATACATGGAACTGGTGAGAAGCGTGCGGTTTAATTGCAGTGGTTGAAAAAGTGTAAGTGAGAATGTAGTGATGAGACAATATCCAATAATAGAACGAGAGTGCAAAATAGGGAATCATTTCTAAAAAGAAAACTAGAGTTCCTGTCTGTGATTACAAACGAACCTGAATCTTTTAAATTCGCATATTGTTATTTACATGACAAAAACCAATTAAACTATTTCTAAAATTTAAAAAAAAACTTACAATTTTATTCATATATTTATGAAATGTTACTAATGAACTTCAATGTAATAGACACATGAAATCCATTTCTAAATGAAACTTCATAAAATTACTTTCATCTCCTTTCCCTATGTTTTAAAGCTAAAAAAATGTACTCAACCAATTTTCACAAATATTTTGAAGGATAATGAGAAATACCTAAAAATTAAATGCAAGACAATAGAATGTTCTCCTAAACGAATTTTCATTAATTGCAATTGCGCAGTTTAGAGTAATTTAAAGTCGAAATTGTTACTGCATGTTCGTCAGGAACTGTGGTAAACGCATCTTTTCACAGAGGCCCATAGACGATGGGAGCAACCATGATCGAAGCAAGCACGACAGGTAGGTGCTGTGCGGAGCCAGGTGACGCTGAGCGAGGCTTTGGACACTAGCTACAGAGCTTGGTGTAGATCGGTCGCTGTCTGGAGGAGAAATCTAGCGGTCGCCTACTCTATTCGGTAGTTTTCCTTGGTTTCTCCAATGAGTCTAGAAAACTACAGAAGCAGTATGCACCAGACACCAAAATGTTCAAAGTGCGGATTGTAGAACTGAATCGGCACTTGGGAAATAGATGCTGAAACGTTTGGGGTGGAAGCTGCAATTATCAGTTGTAGAACGTTGCGATAAAGGCTCGAACGTTTTTCGCGAGTTCGGAAAGAGTACGAGGTGGAGGCACCATCGCTGTAACAGAGGCGCGAGGGTGTTTGGAGTGTGTTCTGCAGAAATGCGTGGAGCACTCTGCGATAGAGGCAGAAAATACTTTAGGGCGTGAGTATCATAAGTCAATTGCATATCTCTCCAACAGAGGCGCGAGTGTGTTGGGAGTGTAGTCTCCCGAATTGATTTGGATCACTCCGCAACAGGGGCAGAAAAGCGTGCGGGTTGTAGAACTGAATCGGCACTTAATAGATGCAGAAAATAGTTTCGAGTGGAAGAGTCTAGACATCAGATGAAGATAATTGAGATAGAGGCTCGATGGCGTTTGGCGCGTTGGAAAAGAGTTCAAGGTGGGGGCATCATTAGTCAATTGCAGATCGCTGAATAGGAGTGAGTGAGTTTGGAATGTGGTTTGCAGATAGCAGATAGCTCTATTGCAGAGCGCTGTGCAATAGTGGCAGAAAAGAGTTTGGGGAGGAAGTGCCATAGTCAATTGCATATCGCTGCAACAGACGCGCCAGTGTGTTTGGAGTGTGGTGTGCCGAAGTGAGTTGGACAGCTCCGCGATAGAGGCAGAAAATACTTTAGGGCGTGGGTACCATAAGTCAATTGCAGTTCGCTGAAACATAGGCGCGAGTGTATTTGGAGTGTGGTCTGCAGTACTGAGTTGTAGCGCTCTGCAATAGTGAGAGAATATTTGTGTTGCAGACTCTAGATGTTAGTTGGAGCTATCAGCATCGGTGGTTCGAAAGTGATTTGCGTGTGTCTTGAAGCTGTGAATTGGAACTCCTCCAATAAGGCAGAAATGCGATTTGGGTGGAGGCTCTACGGATGGGCTGGAAATAGCGAGTCTGAAGTGTTCGCCTTGTGGCCATGGAGCAAATGGCTTTATGGCGCTGGGCGTGTGTCGGTGTCCAAGCAACGCATCGGCGGGAGTGGTGAGGGCTGGGCGTTGCCCGGGAGCGGTTCTGCCGCTGAGGGCGGGCGGACGGGCGGCGAGGCGCGGGGCTTGCTCACCCGGGGGTGGCGCCATGAGCAGGTAGCCACTCAGTCAATGGGGAGCAAAGTATGGAATGTCCTTTTCGAACATTTGCTTCCTTTCATTGTCTATGTATGTATGTATTTGTAACTTTAGGGCTGGATTAATCTGACTTTTGCCATTAGCAGCCACAATCACACTTAATCCATTCCCTATTAGCTTCTCTTCTGTTATTTAACTTCACTTATTTTCCTTTACTCGCCGCGCGCATCATCACCGGCTCCGCTCTCCTTCGTGTTCTGTTACTCACTAACTGCCGTCGTCTCGCCCGGTCTCGCCACCTCGCGCCTGACACGTTCACAGATTTCGTCAGCTACTCGTCGCCGTTACCGCGCAATTCAAAATACATGTATTTTAAGAAACGCACCGCGTTTCATCACCCCCTTCCCCCTTTTCGGATTTTTCTTGCTAAAAATCCAATGAAGTAGTACAACCTAGTCTTGAAGGCCGCCCACTCCTGTGGGACATGGTCTCAAAATTGTGGAAATTGTTATGTCCTACCACCTCTTGCCTGTCGTTCAACAATCTAGCCACATTCTTATCGGGATGAGCAATAAAACAGCTGTTGTAGAACATATAAGAATTGGTCCTTGCATTTTTCCGATGTGTTAAACACTGCTAAGTGGCGTTCGGCCGCCATCATGTATTCACAAGGATTTTCCCTGCCATCTCTCGAAAACTTCAATGATCTTGCGGGCGTAAATGGCGCCATCCCACCCGTGTAAATCGGTGATACTATACACTCTTCTATCCGTTCAACATCGGCTTGAAGTGACGACACTTTCTCTTCGCACTCACGTATCTTCCCCTTGCTATCTTTTTGATCGTTTGCTGTGATTTTCTCGTGTCTGCTTCCACTCTGCAAATATCGTCCATGACTTGGAGATCCGCAATTTTGCCCTCCACCATCCTGATTTACTCTCGAAATTGGTTTTGCGCCCCCTCAATTTTATCGCCCTGCAATATTAGCACATAATTGTTGGTGTAATTGGGTTTCCAATTGCCCGCCCAATTTACTTAACTGAGACTCTAGTTTCTTCTCCTGTTTCAAAAGTCCATTGAAAATTAATTGGTCTCGAGCCTCCACTCGTTCCGCAGTCCTGGACATTTCACTCTTGGCCGTTTCGATTTGTTTGTTAAGAGGTTCCATTTGTCCTCGTATTTCATCTTGTAATGTGCTGTTCCGTTCATCAGATTTCCTATCCTGTTCCTCAAATTTCCTATTCAATTCTTCCCCCATTCTTTTCTGTTCTTCCAATATCTTCCACACCATCTGCATCATATTTTGAGAGGTATCTGCTGGGTCCTCCCGATTTGGGTTCCCTGCTGCCTGATTCATCGGCGTTCATGTAATTTTTACCTTTTCATTAAAACAATCTCCCGACGTGTCATCTAGTTGATTTCCGATTCCAATATCCCTGCTTTCCAGAAAGGTACCTTCACCTATCACTTCATCCGTATCGCCTACTTGTTCTACCTTCTCATCCCGTTCCAACATTATTCTCCGGGCCTCCATCTTGTTACCGTGATCCCAGCGTTCGTCCCCAGCTAATTCGTAATGTTCACACAGCCTTACAACTCGCTTCCAAATGTCTCTGTGCCGTCAACACCGCCTGTCTCGTTTGTCTAATTTCGCAATGGTACGGCAATTATCCCGCTAGTTAACCAAGGCAAGCACAAAAATAAATACTCTTTACTAATGCCCTAGCAGTAATTCAGCACCTTGCCTTACCACACACTATTATTTCTGATATTTGTATGATAAACAATATTTTCTCATTTACCACCTGACCAAACTAACACCCTTCAACCACAATGTTTCACCTAATACACAAATACACAATCTCTATAAGTAAATTTCCACAGTCACATAAATATTACACAAGAATACCCTTCATAGTATATACCACATCCACCAAATGAACCAATAAATGCTGCTAGTGAATTCTTTTCGAACCATTAACATAAAAGAGTTCAAAATTGTGCAAGTTCACTACATACTTCTCAAATAATTTGCATTAACCTCATTCGTTTCAACAACAAAGACACCCAATTTAGTTTTAACACCTTCTTTGCAAAATTCCCTCAACAATGATGCATGGATATTCAAAATGCACGTTTAAAATACTACCAAGAAAACTTCACTGAACAATATGATTTCCATTAAATTTTTAACATTTCCCACCAACAACCAGTAAACACTGCACTTCTGAACATGTATTCAAGACAAGTGACATACACTATTCGCACAAACAAAGCATCAAACACCTCTTGTGTTTATCAAAAATGTACTTCTATTTTCATAAACAAATATTTTACCAGTGCACATATTATTACTCTTGTTCCCCTCCAAATAATGAAATCTTATAACTGTCTACAAGTTATTTTCAAACCTGCTTTGTTGCACAATTATAGTAAATCATGGTCAATGTTTTCTATTCACAAAATACTAATTTGCCTTTCCAGGATCATTTTCTAACTGCTTGTGAAAATTAATAATTACTAATAAATATCTACTAATTACTCGGTACACTACACTTCACATCCATATATATATATATATATATATATATATATATATATATATATATATATATATATATATTGTAACGTTTAGCTCAGTCGGGTCGCCGGTTCATTACTATAATGACTGAATGGAAGAGAAGAGAGATTATGAGTCTATTGAATCATTTCATTTATTGGGCAAAAATTAATTTATTCCTGACAACAGAAATTACACGTCGCAAGAGAGCGACGAAGATTGCCTACCAACTTTACGCAATGACCTCATTGCTTTAATAGCTGGGAAGAAACATCTTAACACTAACATAGGGTTTTTGTCTAAAATAATCCATGCATTATTAAGTAATAAAAATCTGCCTGAGCGCGGCAACGCTGATACTTTCGCCGGAATACCCAACGAGGGAACGCCGTGACGTAATCAGGGGAGAGAGTTCATCTCCGGTTAAATACCGGATTATCACCGCTGGTTGTCGGCGCCTCCGCAGACCGGCTGGATGGCTGTCCTCGTCAAGTGATTCCCCTCGCTCTGGCGAGGGCTGGCGGCGTGGCGGGGCGCTGGTGGGGCGGTGGTCAGGTCGCCGACTCCCCATTCAGCTGTTGTCCAAAGCTGGCGGCGGGGTGCGTCTAGGAGTCGTCAAAGGCGGGCGGTCTCAGAGACGGCTCGAGGACCCACGGGCGCGGGCTTAAATGAGCACAAGACAGCACAATGTGGCGAACGCAGATTGACGCGTAGTCTGCGCGAGTCTTAGGTTCGGTGAAAAATCGCGCTCGGTGGCGAAGTTCAGCCCTACGAGCCGAAACTAACAATACATGTTCCTCACTCCACCGAGTCTTAGCTAAGAGCCACGTCTTTTCTCCTACAAGTCCCGATTAGTAATGTAATGTTTCTCTCAGTCGCGATCGGTAGCAAAATTCTGTAATGTAATGCTAAGTCGCGATCGATGGCAAAGTTCTGTGATGCAATGTTTCTATAAGTCGCGATCGAGAAAAATCTTGTAAAGCAATCTCTAGTGTAATCTTTCGTAATCTGTCGCGATCTTTCGATATCTGTCGCGTCTTCTGTCGGATAATCATTCAGGTAATGTTTCTCTCTACTCAACTCCCGGCAGAGCTCGCCTCCGTTTCCCCCTCCCGAAAACGTCTCGGGACCAGCAGCTTTGCTCCTTCCCTCAAGGGGACATATCTCTTAGGCCGAAATTATATGCGTCGCAATTTTATGTAAGTCAATCGGAACGCACTGTTCGTGGAATTTTCCAGGGCGATCTCTCTCTCTCTCTCTCTCTCTCTCTCTCTCTCTCTCTAATTCTGGAAGCATCTCCTGCAGCTGCCCGAACACGTGTTCAGGCGGCTTTGTTTTGGGAAACAATTCTTCGGCGATGTGATCGAGAGCCGGCGACGGGCGAGCTATAAACAATACCTCTGGGATATCCGGAAGTGTTGTAGGGAGATTCCTTGCGCGGGTGCGTGGCGAATGGCGGCGGGTGGGGTCTGTCTCCGGGCCAAGACGCGGGTGGTCATTGTTTCATTGTTTTGCTAAGTGCGCGGGGGCTCCCCGAATGGAGGGTGAGCAAAGGTCTTCCCTGCGGATCGGCAGCCGACGAGGGGCGTGCGAGGGGCGAGCGCCGAGCGGGAGGCTTGTCATAAATAAGTCTGCTGCGAACGGCACCCATTTGGCAGGCGGGCGAGCAGCTTGCCCGTTAAAAAGAACCCTTTGTGATAAGAGCCCAGTCTTGCGACCTACTTTCTTTCCATGTAGAAAACTATCTTAATATTAAATTAATATAATAAAATTTGGTGACGCCACAATATATATATATATATATATATATATATATATATATATATATATATATATATATATATCCGCCTTCTGTTAATATTTGTTAATTAATCAGGTTGCGCACGTAGTATAGTAGTATGACAAGGAGAAATCCAAAAACTGGAAGTTAGCGGCTTGAAATTCGGCTGCGTGAATTTATTGAAGTTGAAAATTTGTACGACATGGCGTACTTTTTCATATGAAGCTTGTGGCAAATTAAATATTATCGATAAATACTCAGCCGAATGAAAGTTTCCAATAATTTCAATTTTAATCAGAGCTGATCCCATATTCATTCAATGATCATTGCAAGAAGATGATAAAAAGTCACCGTGACTTGGGTCTGTGCCTTGCTGTGAATGCGGGAATTACCCTTTGTTTGGCACAGTTGGAAGCCAAATGGTCAGGATTGCAAACCTTTTAACCGGGACAGGTTGGTCAGGGCATCAACTTTCACTACAGGGCTTTTGATCGGGAAGACCTAGGTTCGCGTCCCGATTATGGTAAGATTTTCGACACTAGCCTGTCAGATAGATCGAATTCAGTCGCTGTCTGGAGGAGAATTCTAGTGACCGGCTGCTCTGATCGGTAGTTTCACTGAGGATCTCCGATCAATTCCAGATGAATGCCGGAGCAGTACCCTAACAAGCGGGCAACAGTAACATCGACTTTAGCAGCAGTAACAACACCATCAACAACACCTTCAGCAACAGGCGAAGTAACAACTACAGGAACAACATAAACTACAGGACAACATTAACTGCTATTACAATACAATGTACTACAACCAAACTAACTAGAACGTGAACACACTACACTGACGTCTGAAGTAAAACACCAACTACAGTAATAAAAATAGGCATTACAATAATACAAACGGCCCACTAGGGTTACAAAACTTACGACACTAATAGAATCATTAACTAAAGTAAAAAACTCATTGTTTATAATAATAAAAGCACCAACTAGCTGTAAAACACACCAGTAAAAAAAAAGCCAACGACAGTAATACAAAATCAACACTAGAATAAAAATATAAACTACAATAATAAAAACATTAAGGGCCAGAATAAAAACCCCAACAACAGTAATAAAACAACTAAGGTAGTAAAACATGAACTGCAGTAATAAAAAAAACGCAAAGCAACAATTTGTTTGAATGCCCGTGAGAATTCGAAAATTTTGGACGTGAATTCTCTTCTTTATTAACAATGTACACATTGTTTGAATTTAGAAATACTAAAACCTGTTCGACTTTTCTGTCTGTTACTAATCGCTCCATAGACCAGATCTAGTATTCATGTCCCCGCCTTAATTTGAAGTCATAATTTTGGACAGAGTCGACAAAAAGACTGCACTGTGTTAAGATGGATATAGGTTTCAATGCCGCATTTGAAATATGCTGAAATTATA
Organism: Gryllus bimaculatus; assembly: GCA_017312745.1. NCBI lineage: Eukaryota > Metazoa > Arthropoda > Insecta > Orthoptera > Gryllidae > Gryllus > Gryllus bimaculatus. Next base: position 9,311,688 of record BOPP01000015.1, on the reverse strand, counting down.
TGTAGTCTCTGATTCTGGCTGACAATTTCGGCTACAGCTGGTCCAACAGCACTGTGAAACGTTTAGCGCGGTTATGTTAGGATTGAATATGATTATTGCTGCGCCATTAACTTCCTCATTGGCAGTGGGTGTGCATTCAGTTATCTGATGCTCACGTCTTATTCCAGATACTCGCTTGGATTGTGTATTTGGTTCTTGAATTAGAGCTGCATCAATGTTTTCAGCAAAAACGAAATTTTCAATCTGAGCCATTAGAATGCTTGATATCTTCATACCTGAGCATTAATTTGAAAAAAAATTCAGAATCAATCAATATTCTTTCATAAACCTGGGACCCTTGATTTGTGGGCATTGTTTGGATCATGTTGCGCGTTCTACATCATTGTTATTACGTCGGCAACAGTTAATGAACCGAGATCGATTTTCACATAATCGAGCGTTATAGCCTCTCTCAGAGCATTTTCAGCAGGTCACGTCTCTATCTTGGCATTTTTTAGACGTGTGGCCAAAACGAGAACATTTGTAGCAGCGCGGAGGTGAAGTAAATTCTTCAATGCGATGTGACTGCCAGCCAATGAATACGTTTCTAGCGAAGTTCTTTACGAAGATTTCTGGTTGTAGTTGTAGGACCCAGTGATCTTCGTGCTGCCCAAGTGGAATACGAATTTTGTGTCGAATGGAATATTTCAGATTTTTCATGTTCATATTCTCGCTCTGTTGGAATTTCCGTTTGCGAAGATCGTGGACGAATTCAGTATTTTCTAGTCCCCGTGGAATACTTAATATTACACTTTATGGGAATTTTTTCTTCCCGTATTTGGACCGTACCAGCTTCCATGCGTAACAAATTTTGTTGCCCTCAGCAACTTGAGTCGGCCCCTATAAGCAGTGCATGAAAGTAATTATCATGAACGCACATTAAACTTAATGGACACGTACAATAACTGAAAAGAAGCTGTACAGTAAATTTACTGTACGTACATTAAATTTATTGTAAGTGTAAATTAAATTTACTGCACATGTTTTATTTAATTTACTACTCGTGATCATAAGTTTAATGTACGTGTACATTAAATTTAATGTGCGTTCATGATAATTACTTTCGTATAGTTTTACCTTAAATGTAATGCAGAAATTTCTGACTGCTTTTTACTTCTCCTCCAAGAGAAACTCCTAATACGACATGGCTTTTTGTTGCCAGTATCAATAGAACTCTTATAGAGCTCAACATAAATTGTATATGAAATGTTATTGAATTGATTTTTCCAAGAATTTAAGTATACTATATATTTATTGAATATGGAAGAAGGAATAAATATTTTTTCTGTTAATACACAAAAATGTATTTATTCAAAAATACAAATAGACTTGAGAAATAAAAACTTCACAACTTTTTACATTGTTGACTTTGTTGTATTTAGTCCATTTTTTTGGTCCTCAAAGTTATTCCCTCATTGATGAGAATGTGTTTTAAAAAATACTCCTTCGTTATTTTCTTTTCCCGCTCTAATTTTTTGGAACAATGACGAAAAAGTATCCTATGATTTTGTCATATTTGTCATATTGTCATATTCTGGATCTGAATTTCTTTTTAAGTATTTGTGCGGCACAAACATTTGCAATGCATTATCCAGAATGCTCTTAAACACGGTCCAAGTTTCCTCCATACCCACTTTTATTCTCAGAAAACGATCGTACTTGTCTCTCAGTTAGTTGTGAAGCCCCTTTGGGTTTGCCTTTTTGAACTGCCAGATTATTGTACCGTGAGAAAATCTTTTATGTGAAAAATTTGTATTTAAGTCGACTAACACCGCTTTGTGGTCGCTTATGCCATCAATGAAATCGCAAGACAAGAAAAGCTCTTGCGACCTAAGTAAACATCTAGAAGCGCCTCCTGCCGCGTCGGTCTATCTACTACCTGCGCTAATCCATCTCCCTTGACGAATCTGTTCACTGACTGTTGCACATTCGCTTCGCACGAAACGCCTTTTCAATTTGCGTCTGGAATATTTAAATCACCAGCGATTACTATAAGATGTTTATCGGTGTTTTCTATTTTCTTAGAAACTGCATCCAAAATTGCGTAATTTTCATTTGGCGGCTTATAGCAAGCAATAATTTCTAACATATTCCCTAAATTACTATTTTCTATCCCCATTATCTCAATTCCTTCACTGACCCAATTTCTCCTTACATCTATTGCATCCTTAACACAAATGAATATCCCACCACCTGTAGTATTTCCGTCTCTCCTAAACGACCTGTAATTCAGACGAAAAACTTCTATCTCATCCGTTAGCCAAGATTCAGTTCCTATTATTACATCAAGATGACAAGCATCTACTAAATTCCAAAATTCGATTTATTTATTTTTTAAGCTGCGACAGTTCACTTGCATCATCCTTGTGAAGCCTTTCGTCACCTGAACATTTTCGGTGTCTACTTTTCCGTCCCGCCTCGCCGTTTTGTCCGTCTCCTCCCGAGTCGTCCTCACCGCCGCCGCCGCCGTCGTCGCCGCTTTGAGACATTGAGTTTTTCCCTTCCTTCCGCTCTTACTCTGTGGTTACAAATTTGTTTAATGGCTAAAATGTTGTCTATGGGATCTTGTCCTGTAAATACAGCTGCAACGACTGGGATAGGTTTATTTTCTTGTGGAGTCTGGTGATTATTATCAGTGATGGAAAGCGTTGTTTTAAGTCTTGATATATTTCTTGATCAGTAATGGATTGGTCGATATTTTTGAACACTACAGAGACATTTTTATTCAGCGGGTCTTTGAAGGAATGAAAACTGCGATGGGTGTGGATTAGATACCTAATTCAAATTCGGAAATCCGGATGTGAGTTTGCACTTATTTTTATTTTATTATTTTTTGTCTGCAATGAACTTTGTGATCACTTTAGTTTTAAGTTCTTTGATGAATGCATTATAATTGATCATGTCTGCTACTATGATTGGTGGTATTTCACTGGGGGTTTCACTTTGTTCACTAGGGAGTTCTTTAATATGAGAGAATCTCCTTTCAGTTGTTTGTTTATCAAGTCCACTTAGAGGTCCGAACCTATTTTTGACCGGCACATTAATTAGAAGAAAGTCAGATTTTTTATTTGTTTCACTGTAAATATCGTTATTGCTACTAAATTGTTTGGGTTCACGCTCTATATCATTGATTGTCACTGACCTTTTGCTAGTACCTGTGGAGTCTTTTTCCGGTTGATGAACGTCTGAAGGTTGACTGAGTTGACTCGGTTCCTGGCCATCAGCACCGTTTATTGGAGTGGCGAACGGCGAAGTAACGGTTTTATCACTACAGATCTGACAGGGTCGCACAATCGAGCTCTGGCTACCTCACGCCACCACTGTCGGACGGAGAGTGGGGGGGCGGGAATCCGAATGCAAAGCGACGCACCAGCGGAGCTCACATCACACGAGTTAGAAAAATACTCACGAAACACCTCTAGTTCGAAATATATTGCTAGGTTCTTCATTCACAAGCTAAAGTTTATACACGCCTAACATTCGACACACACTCACTGTAATACGCCCTCCAAACACAAATATTTAAGACGAAATAAGAAACCCCAAAACGTATATTTCCGTCAAAATCTCGGAATAGAATTTCCGCAGCATTACAACACTTTTCATACAATATAAATTACTCCGTATATACGTACGTATTCGGGAAAGTAAAATAAAGTCTGAGCGTTTCTGAAAATGCGGAATTTAAAGTTCATTTTCACAGGAGTGTTGACTAGAGAAACTTTATATGAGTTTATTTAAAGCACATGCCCTTCACAATGCAGTAATGTGAACAAATCGCCGCTAATGTAAATATTAACGACATTAGAGACAAGTCAAAAAAGTAAACTTATGTAATTTTGATAAACCAAAACTAGTGGTGCTTCAGAATGGCACAGATATTAGTATTTTATTTCCTTTGGTCTCGGCTAACTACTGGGTCTTGCCTCATACTCTTGCCAGCTGCCATCTATCGCCGCCTAAAGATCATTTTTTTGACATTTCCTTAATTCTTCGGTTTCTTAATTGTAGAGCGGAAATACTATTTTAAAAATATTATTAAAGAACAGCAATTTTTTTAAACACTGGCGTTCACGCGCTATTGAAAATTCGAAATTTGAAGCAACTGTTCATAGAAAATTTTCGAGTTTTCGAAAAACTTCATTTGAAGTCATTTTAGGCAGGCGGACGGATTGTCAGACAGACAGGTGGAGAGGCAGACAGACAGAAAGACATGCGGATGGACAGACATACAGACAACAGACAGGCGGTCAGGTGGGCGTACGGACAAACAGGCAGACAGGCGGACGGACAAACAGGCAGACAGGCGACGGACAACAGGCAGACAGGCGGACGGACTGACAGATAGGCAGACGAACGGGCAGACAAACAGACAGACGGAGTGACAAACAAACAGATTGGCGGACGGACAGACAGACAGATTGGCGGACGGACGGACAGACAGAAAGAAAGGAAGGCCGACAGGCGGACGGACTGACAGGTGAACGGACAGACATGCGGACGGACAGACATGCGGACGGACAGACAGGCGGACGGACAGACAGGCGGACGGACAGACAGGCGGACGGACAGACAGGCGGACGGACAGACATACAGGCGGGCGGACGGACAGACAGGCGGACGGACGGACAGACAGACAGGCGGGCGGAAAGGCAGACAGGTGGACGGACAGGGAGGCGGAAAGGCAGACAGGCGGACGGCAAGATAGGCGGATGTATTTTGTGTATTTTCGTTGAAATCTCGAAATCAATTTTCCGCAGCATTACATTATTTTCTCTATTCAACGTACATTACTCCGTATAGACCTATGTATACGATTAGCACTATTAGAAAAGTTTGAAGAAAAAAATTGAAACCGATCTTGAGAAAATGGTGCTGAAGCGTTCCGGAAAATGCAAAATTTTTAGATAGTTTTTGCACAAAACGGTTGAGTTTTTGAGGAAGTCTATATGAATTCATTTAATGACATGTATTCATAAATATAGTATTGAGAACAAATCGCTGCTCTTGTAAATATTAAAGATGACAGATCTGAAATATTGTATTGATTTTTTCCAAAATAATACTCTTAATTTTTGGACATATTTTAGCGGGATGAGTAAAATGATATGCTAAAATAAATTCCGCAAAAATACAGCGTTTTCATTATTTTATTAAAAAGCAAATGAATGAGATATTTTTCATGATTACAATCGTGTTCCTCGACATTTTCTCTACAGGACTGTATTTTTATTTCTACTTACTATTGCAACAATCGATTTGTAACCGTGCACGAGATTCTTGCATAAAAATAACATCGTCCACAAAAGCCCATTGCGCCTTCACGACGTGAAAATGAGAATAGTGGCATTGGCGTGCTTTCAGAGTCATTCGCTCTAGTAACAATACTTCTAGCTCTGTGCAAATGCTAGAGTGAGTTTGGTGTGCTTCCAGTGCGCAGTCGCTCTCAGCAGTGACTTTGGTGGGCCAATGCCGCGGGCGGGTCGTGGCCACTGTTGCAGCGAGGAGATTCAAACTAACGCCGAGAGATGCAGCGTAGAAGTCGCCTGGTGATGCTCCTCCTTCTAATGTCCATCGGCAACGTCGGCAGGTGTATTCTCTTCATGAGCACAGGTGGGTGGAAAGGCTTGAGTTTGGACTTTCTGCGACGGCTCTCGATCAGACCAGATGGCGCAGTATGATGACAAAGCATGGTCCTCAATATCTCTAACTGACTTGCACAATGTATGCAATATTGTGTTTATAAAAATTAACGTGTTTAACGGTAGATAATAGTAGGAAGTTACAAGAGTGTATCGTACAAGTATCGCGCTAATCATTCCTGAAAGAGAGAGAGAGGAGGGAAGTGGGTGTGATTGCACGAGAGTGGGCGAGAGAGGGCGAGAGTGGGCGAGAGTGGGCAAGAGTTGGCGAGAGTGGGCGAGAGTGGGCGAGAGTGGGCGAGAATGGGCGAGAGTGGGCGACAATGGGCAAGAGTGGGCGAAAAGGGCAAGAGAGGGGGCGAGAGAGAGAGTGTGTGAGAGAGAGAGAGTGTGTGAGAGAGAGAGAGTGTGTGAGAGAGAGTAAGTGGAACGAGCTGTATTTATGAGAGAGAGGTGTATGAGAGAGAGTGTGTGAGAGAGAGGGTAAGGACTGTGAGAGGAGTGTGTTAAGAGAGAGTTGTGGGAGAGAGCGAGCGTGAGAAGAGAGTGAGAGAGTGTGTGAATGAGTGGTGATGAGAGTGTGTAGAGAGAGTGGGAGAGGAGTGCAGTGGAGGTTTGTGACGAGAGAGTGTGTTAGGAGAGGAGTGAACGTGTGAAGAGAGTGTCGGGTGCTGGAGAGAGTGTGTGAAGAAAGAGAGTGTGTGAGAGAGAGTGTGGAGAGAGGATGTAGAGAAGTGGTTGAGAGAGAGGTAGTGTGAGAGAGAGTGTGTGAGGGAGGTGTGAGTTGTAGAGAGAGAGTGTGTGAGAGAGATGTGTGAGAGGAGTGTGAGAGAGAGTGGGCGAGAGTGGCGGTAGAGGGCGAGAGAGACTTGAGAGAGAGTGGCGAGAGAGAGTGAAGAAAGAGTGGTGAGAGAGAGTAGAGAGAGGATGTGAGAGAGGACTGTAGAGAGTGTGGAAGAGAGTGTAGAGAGGATGTCTGAGAGAGAGTGTGAGAGAGAGTGTCGAGCAAGACTGTGCAGAGAGACTGCGAGAGAGACTGCGAGAGAGATAGTAAGAGATTTGTGAGAGAGAGAATTGTGAGAGAAGAGTGGTCAGAAGGTGTGTGAGAGATTGCGTGGTGAGAGAGTGTGAGACATGATTGAGCTGTGAGAGAGCTGTGAGAGAGAGTGTGAGATAGAGAGTGTGTGAGGAGTAAGATGAGAGAGTGTGTTGAGAGAGGTGTAATTGAGAGAGGTGGCATGTGAGAGAGAGTGCTGTAAGAGAAGTGTTGCAGAGAGTGCTGTAGAGAGAGTGTGTGAGAGAGAGTGAGCGGATAGAGGAGTGAGAGGTGTGAGATAAGAGTTTGTGATGAGAGGTGTGAGAGAGAGTGTGTGTGAGAGAGAGTGAGGAGGTTTGGAGAGAGAGGTGTGAGAGATGTGTGTGAGAGAGAGTTATGAGAGGAGTGTGTGAGAGAGAGTGTGTGAGACGAGTGTGTGCAGAGAGCAGCTGTGTGAGAGAGAGTGTGTGAGAAGAGTGAGTGAGAGAGATGAGAGTGTGTGAGCATAGCAGTGTGTGAAGAGAGGTGTAAGAAGGAAGTTGTGAGGAGAGAGGAAGTGAGAGTTTGTGGAGAGGAGTGTGCATGTGACGAGAGTGTGTGTGAGAGAGAGTGTATGAGAAGAGAGTGGTGTTGAGAGAGAGTGGGTGATGAGAGAGTGTGTGAGAGAGAGTGTGAAGAAGGAGTGTGAGAGAGACTTGAGAGAGACTGCGGAGTAGACTGCGGAGGAGAGATAGTAAGAGATTGTGAGAGAGAGAATGTGAGAGAGAGTGTGAGAGAGTGTGTGAGAGAGTGTGAGAGAGACTGTGAGAGAGACTGCGAGAGAGATAGTAAGAGATTGTGAGAGAGAGTGTCAGTGAGTGAGATTGTCAGTGAGTGAGAGAGAGAAAGTGTGTAAGAGTGTGTGAGAGAGGTAGACTAGGGGAGAGTAGAAAGGATAATAAAGAAATAAGCATACGATAAGTTCAAATGACACTTACTCGCAGGACACTAACGGAAGATAGATCACATAACATTCGCTCTCCCTGCCATTTTTGAACGGTTGAAGATATTGCAATGCAGTTTTCATGGAAGTACCCTAAATAATAGGGTTATAGTTTTATGTATGCATTATATTTTCATCATTTGTAATTTATGACGTATAAATGTAATTTTTTTTCAGATGGTACTATACTTATTTTTACTTTCGCGTATATGTACGTATATTAGAATTAAATACGTAGTGTAGAGAAACGTACCTAATACTATGGTATAAAACGTCGATTTTTCGACAGGCAACTATTAAAGCACTCTTATGGACAAAAAGTGGATAATTTTGTTCCGTTACGTAATAAATTACTTTCTCTAACATGATTTCGTGATCATAATCTTACATACCTGGGAGTGAACTACTCTATTTGGAACGGCTTTCCATCTAAGCATCCATATCAATTTAATGGAAGCATTTTCGAGACATCAAAAGGCGCTTTTAAAGCCCACTCAGAAGTTGGCTTTACTTCATACCTACATAACACCACATTACCTTTATCAATTAGTCCTATCCATGCCATCAATGCCGATGCTCAGGGAAGCAGACGGTCAAATGAGAGTGGCAGTCTAACAGTTCCTACATCTGCATATGAGTGCTGCAGGTGGCTTATTCTATCTGGCTAAGAGATATGGAGGACTGGGATTGCTGCGGCTCACCTAACATGTTCCTAAAGTTGCGCTGAACCTAGGATTACGATTAGAAAAATCTGCAGTTCCTATTTGCAGATGGTTGAACTCCTGACCGAGTTTTTACCAACGGACACTAAAGACCCCAAAATCACTGAGACTCAACTGGCCCTATTCTGAACAGGATTTAAGGGCTTATAAGAAGAAATGCGCCGATGACGAGGTAGCCGCCTGGGAGAAGTTGGGATCCCAAGAGAGAGCGGCATGTAAACGATTCGATTGGAAATGTCTTTTTGAAAGATTATTACCATCTAAAACCTCGTCTTTTTATCACTGCAATCCAATTGAGATCAAATAAACTCTCGAGACGCTGCCAATAAAATACTCTTGGTAGTGGAAGGCCCAGGAAGGATGTTTTCTGAAGGAAGTGCAATACAGCGGTAGAAACCATGAATCACATCCTCGGTCAGTGCATGTTTACGAAGCCAGAACGAATAAAGCGTCATGACGAGATCAAAAATTTCATAGAAGGGAAGATGCTCCGGAAATCGGACACGGTGGTGTCCATGGAAGCCACTTTCTCCATTGCCGAAAGGGTTAGACTCAAACATGACCTGCTAATAAAAAGCCGGGAAGGGGTCCACGTGGTCGATGTGACTGTCCGCCACGAGGATGGGTCTAGCCTTCTGAAAGCAGGGGAGGAAAAGGTGGTAAAATGCCAACCAGTCATCCCCCAGGCAGCCCAACTTCATGGAGTACCCAACGCCAGAATCCTGTCAGTGGTGGTTGGAACCTCTGGGGCTATGCCAAGATTCACAGTCAGTGCCCTCAAGCGCCTGGGGATCACGTCTCGAGGCGATCTACTATCTCGTTAATTGCTCTCGGAAGCTCTATTAAACTTTACACACTATTTGTAAATTATGATGGAGCAATTTAGCATTGCTGGTAGTACATGCAGGAAAGACACTTCAATGTCCTGTGGGGAAGTCTAGGGAAACCATTGGATCCCAAAATACCTAGGAATTACCCAGTTATCACGACTTTAAATGGGAAATGTAGGCTATTTAATGTAGCATATAGAAAATTGTATAGTCGTATTCGACGATTTGTGGGTCCTTGATACCGAAGAATTGGCTCACGGCAAAGAGTCTATAAACAACACTAGCGCCTAGACTCTTCGTAAGACTTTTTAAAAATATTAATATTCCCAGCTTTATTTCACAAGACTCAAACCTTTCCGAGTTTTAAATCATTATTTAAATTTTGGAAAGCAAAAGCGTTTCAGTGAATTTCAGTAATGTGAAGACCATAACTTGGAAATGAAGCATTTCCGGACAGTATATGAATTTATGTTTTTCTTTTTCTCCTATCGCTTCGTTTGCTGCCACATTAATATTATGTACTATATATAAATATTGTTCATCTATATTCTCAAATTCAGTTTCACTTAGTTTTTCATCCTATCTTTTTTGAAACAAATATAAAATACTTTCAACTTTAAATACATTTACATACACTTACACACACTTACAATACATTCAACACAGTTTCTTGTAGTTATCTCTTCTCCAGTTTGATTTATTTTCGAATATGTATGTATACAGCAAAACAGTATTTTTGAATTAATGAAATAATGGTCGCTTACACAAGGACCTCTGAAAGCTCTAACACCTTGAATCTTTAACTTTGAAGTTTTTCTTATAATAATATAATTTAATATTAATGATAACTTTAAAGAATCTTGATTCCAAGTGTATTTATGAACAACTTTGTGCTGATAAAAACCATTTAGTATTATCAAACTATTTTGATCACAAATATCTACCAATCTTTCACCATTATTATTTACAATATCTTCTCCAAAAGGTCCAATTACTTCACCTTTGTCTTTCCTATCATTTCTGGCATTAAGGCCTTCTACCATTATGATATCTCTTGAATTACTTATTTCATTTATTGTATAGTGTAACTGTTCATAATATTTATCCTTTTATTATAGAATTTTGTTAATCACTTATTCCAAAATCACCAATTGCAGTTATTTAATATTACTAAAAAGATGTTTTTACATAAAGCCCTGTCGGCCATAGATCCTCACGCTAACAAATCCAATATTGTTCTTCTTAAAAGCGTTCGTTTTTACCTACCATCTGTGTTAAAAAGTTAACTTGATTGTTATTCTTCGAGTAGATGCGCTCTTGTCGCCCCGCAACATTGCATCTATGCCTTTCTTGTTTTATATCAATAATGTCCCATGTATATGCTTTGATTTTGAATATTTTTCTAAATTGTCCAAAATGTATTTAATTAATATAATATTTTCTTTGTGTGACTCTTTGCTTCCCCGATGGCTCATTTTAATTTGTATCTTTACGTAATTCCTCATATTTCACTTGTTATATAGCATTAATTTTTTTGTTTTTTGAATACAAAAATCCCGTGCGGTATTTTGCATTCCCTCACTATCGTAATACAAATTTTCTCAAAATGGCTTCAAGTTGAATCTTTAGACTTGAAAAAAATGTATTTATTCTTGCTTGGCCTGAGGCCCTAAACAATGGTGTAGTAACAAAACAATTGTTGATTTTCGTAGAGCATGTTTACATTATTATTGTGGTTATTTCAGTTCAGGAGCACATTTTATTATATGAAAAGGCTCATTGTGTCCAATATTCTTAAGGTGGGTCAAAAACTTCCCTGAGACGTTTTCTCTTCAAACGTTTCTGACGAGGGTTCTGTTTCACGAGTGTTAAGTGTGTGCTGACAGTATTCCAGAAATGTTGTGGCAGAAATTTACAGATAGAAGGGAGAAATGTACAGTGATGGAGTTGATACCGATTTCTTGACGGAGCTGGGAATTTGGGATAATCCACGGTGCTCTTGTAAAAGTTTGAATTTTCAGAATATTGGTTTTGAATGCTGCGGCTCAGACTGGAGATGCATAGTTTAATATCCATGCTTTTTTGAGTTTTTGGTATGTGAGTGGGTGGGTCGAGGTGTTTTCGAAGCGTGAACACGTTTCCTCCATTCTTGCTTGCTTGCTTTTACCTGAATATATCATTTTTTCTCAAATCGGAAAATCAGAGATGACTGTGTAGATCCTCTATTGCTGTTATAATGTCTCGATTTGTGGAGTATATTGCTGTGACATCTGTGAAGGTGGCAAAGGACCTTGATGGTGTGGTTTCGAAGGAATATTTCTAAATTCCCTGTACAAGATACCAAAATGCTATTTTGCTGTAGTCCCCCCTCACATTCCCCAAATTATATATTTTAGACAACTGCTTTATTGCATCCTATTATTGCATTTATGAGTACCAGAGCTTCATATAATGTCTTAAAGAGTTTCTCAATAAATCAAAAGTGTTACGTGAATATGCACTCTAACTTCATTTTCAGACTCGTTTAATCATTTTCATAAAAACGGCTTCTGATATTTGAATGGTGTATGTAAGCCCGATTTTTTCTTTCTATAATATCCTTGAAGTTATATCATTAGCTATCAAAAAAAGTGATGAAGCGGGCAAAAATAAGTTTTAGGCACCAAAAGGTGACAGCTAAGCAGAGGGTGGAGCAAAAACCAATTGATTGCCCAAACTTGAGAAATAAGTAAACTAATTACCAGTAAATCTGTACTATTGCGTACCTCTAGTTTCTTTGCATAATCCAGATCTTCCTTTTTCTTCCTTACTTTCTAAGATGAGAAAGTATTGTAATCGTGCTCCGAAAAACGGTTATTATTTTATTGAAAACCCGTTTTTGTTTCTCATGTCCAATGACTTTTCGTGTATAATGCCGGATTTGTTAATCTGAACAGCTGACGGTATGATTACAGGTCCTCCGTTAATACCTGTACGTAGCTACAAGTACATCCTCCAGTGGAACAGTTACTTCAACATCAAAAACTTGGGGTACGGCAAAAGCAAAGCCAACATATTCGAAAAACTGGGCTGTCCGTACAACGAATGCATCTACACGGAGAACCGTTCGCTGAAGCCGGTTGAGGAATTCGACGCCGTCGTCTTCCACATGCACCATTTCTCACTGAGTGCGCTCCCAACCACCAGCACTGACAAACTGCCTGGGAAGCGCAGCCCGCACCAGAGGTCAGTCTTCAAGTTCACGCTTGCACACAATATTGTATTTGAATTGAATAAATTCATTACTTTATAGCTCATACACTGGAGATGAATTAGTTTGCATCATTGTTCATGGACGATCTGGATGACCGAACGGCATAGAGCGTGTACCGACTCAGAGCATCGGTACGAAGGTTTGCAAGTTCGAGTCCCGCCTTGGCCAAGGTTGCTTTTCTCTTTACTCTCGAGTATGTATAGTGATGGAGGGCTTCGTGTTCTGCTGACCCCCAGACAAGAAGACGTGAAGGGTAACCGGATGTCGACTGAATAAAAGCCCTAAAACATTTTTATAAAACTAAAAGTAAGTTTTGTTTTACTCAAAAGATATGCTTTCAGTGCACACTTAAAATTACATTCGAACCACTAACTTTAAGTACATTTATTTTCCAGCGTGCGAACTGCAACAAAAGCACACAAACCTTCGATAAAGCCGAAAAACAAAAAGGTGAAACTCCTACACTGAGAACTAGTACTTCCATTTGAAATGAATTTCGCGGAGTATTTTTTATAAATTACTCCTCAGAATGTTCGGTGAGGTATGTTATAAATCATTTCGTATCATTTGATCTCTAAATAAATTTACTGCGTTATGAATAAAAGAAAACGATGAAACGCTATCGGAATTGTTATATAATAATCAAAAGCAACTCAGGTGTGAGCAGTCACAATTTTCGTAATTATTTGATATTAGTTGCATACATTCTAATTACTGTATTGATATTCTTAGCCAAGCAAATGCATATAGTATTGACAACGCTGCGCTGGCAACAATGCGTTGCTCGCTTCTTGTGTGGATTGCATGTATTCTAATAATAGTTGACTGATATAGTTGACTAATATTAAACATAATGTCAGCTGTTCAGATTAACAGATCCGGCATTAGACACGAAAAGTCCTAGGACCAGAGTCCAGGGGAAACAAGTATTTTTCAATAAAACATTAAACGTTTTCCGGAGCACAATTTGAAGCCGTTTTGAGAAAATTTATATTACGATAGTGAGGGAATGCAAAACACCGCACGGGAATTTTGTATTCGAGAAACAAAAAAATGAATACAATATAACATGTGAAATATGAGGAATTACGTAAAGATACAAATTAAAATGAGTCATCGCGGAAGCAAACCATCACAAAATGAAAATATTTATAAATAAATTTTGGACAATTTAGAAAAATCATCGAAATCAAAGCATATTAAACACATGGGACATTTGAGAACGTGGGTTTCCGCGGTCGGAGTCAGAATTTACTTGGCTGTCTAGTGCGGATTGCACCCGAACTGCCTAGTACATACATGGAACATTGTTGTTATAAAACAAGAGAGGCCTAGATGCATGGTTGCGGGGAGACAAGAGCGGATCTACTCGAAGAATAACAATCAAGTGAACTTTTTAACACAGATGGTAGGTAAAAACTAACGCTTTTAAGATGAAATATATTGCATTTGTTATCGTGAGGATCAATGGCCGTTATGTAAAATATCTTTTTAGTAATAGTAAATAACTGCAATTGGTGTTTTTGGAATAAGTGATGATCAAAAGTCTATAATAAAGGACAAATATTATGAACAATTAAACTATACAATAAATGAAATAAATAATTCAAGAGATATCATAATGGTGGGAGACCTTAATGCCTGAAATAGTAGGAAAGACAAAAGTGAAGTAATTGGATCTTGTGGAGAAGATATTGTAAATAATAATGGTAAAAGATTGGTAGATATTTGTGATCAAAATAGTTTGATAATACTAAATGGTTTTTATCAGCACAAAGTTGTTCATAAATATACATGGAATCAAGATTCTTTAAAGTTATCATTAATATTAGATTATATTATAATAAGAAAAATTCAAAGTCAAAGTTTCAAGATGTTAGAGCTTTCAGAGGTCCAAGTTGTAGAACCGACCATTATTTAGTTAATTCAAAATCACTGTTTTGCTGTATACATACATATTCGAAAATAAATCATACTGAAGAAGGGGTAACTACAAGGAACTGTGTTGAATATAATGTAAAGGTATTAAAAGATGAAAGTATTATATATTTGTTCCAAAAAGATAGGATGAAAAGCTAAGTGAAACTGAGAATATAGAAGAACAGTATTGATATATAGTACATAATATTAATATGGCAGCAAAGGAAGCGATAGGACAAAAGAAAAACATAAATTCATATAGTTTTGGAGTGAAATTTACTGAAAAATACTGTAGATAATAGAATGAAGTAACTCAGGTGGATGAACACAAAGAATTTAAAAGATAAAATTTATTATAAAAGAGCTCAAGCTCAAGTAACAAAAGCCTGCAGCTTTGGGGAAAATAAATATTGGAAACAAATGTGATTATTTACACAGTTAGATAGTAGGAGTTACAAGTTCAATTCAAGATGTGTCCGGAAATGCTTCATTTCCGAGTTATGGCCTTCACAGTACTGAAATTCACTGAAACGCTTTTCCTTTCCAAAATTTAAATAATCACTCTTCTCACACTCTCTCTCTCACTCTCTCTCAGTCTCTCTCACACTCTCTCGCCCACTCTCTCTCAGTCTCTCTCGCCCACTCTCTCTCAGTCTCTCTCGCCCACTCTCTCTCACACACTCTCTCACACACTCTCTCACACACACTCTCTCACACACACTCTCTCTCACACACACTCTCTCTCACACGACACTCTCTCCTCACCACACTCTCTCTCCAACACTCTCTCACAACACACTCTCTACACACTCTCTCTCACACACTCTCTCTCCACACCACTCCTCTCACACACTCTCTCTTCACACACTCTCTTTCTCACACACTCTCTCTCACACCACTCTCTCTCACACAACTCTCTCTCACAACACCTCTCTTCTCTCACACACTCTTCTCTCTCACCACACTCTCTCTCAACACACTCTCTCTCTCACACACTCTCTCTCTCACACACTCTCTCTCACACACTCTCTCTCACACACTCTCTCTCACACACTCTCTCTCTCTCTCTCACACTCTCTCACACACTCTCTCTCTCACAAACTCTCTCTCACACACTCTCTCTTTCACACACTCTCTCTCTCACACACACTCTCTCTCACACACACTCTCTCTCTCTCACACACTCTCTCTCACACACTCTCTCTCTCTCTCTCACACACTCTCTCTCACACACTCTCTCTCTCACACACTCTCTCTCTCACACACTCTCTCTCACACACACTCTCTCTCACACACACTCTCACACTCTCTCTCACTCTCACTCTCTCTCTCACACTCTCTCTCGCCCCCTCTCTCGCCTACACTCGCGCATTCTCGCCCACTCTCGCCCACTTCCGCGTACTCACACACACTTCCCTCCACTCTCTCTTTCAGGAATGATGAGCCCGAACACTTGCACGATACTCTCTTGTAACAATATATTTAGCTCATTCCTGAGACTAGGTTACTTTCCGCAAGTATGTAAACATGCAATCGTCCTTCCGGTGCAAAAACCAAAAAAGAATGCATCTCTAACCAATAGTTACCGCCCAATCAGTTTTCTTCCCATGCTATCTAAACTACTAGAAAAATGGTATTGAAACGATTTAAAGTACTACATAACTACATAACACAAAGGCCATACGAATACCTATGGAACAAATGGGATTCGCAGAAAACGTATCCACGTATCTTCAACTTCTCAGAATCACTGAAAACATCCATAAGGCATTTCAAAAACACTATCACACAATAACAATGTTTCTCGACATCTCTCAGGCCTTTGATAGTACATGGCACCAACCTAAACCTTCAAAATAAAAAAATATGCACTCCACATTATCTTTTTCAAATCATTTCTAGATTCTTCAACAATAGAACGTTTGCCGTTACAGTCGATAACCATCATTCTAATCCAAAAACAGTCAAGGCAGGCATTCCCCAAGGTTGCCCGTTATCTTCCCCTCTTTATAAGTTGTTCGTAGGCCGTCCTATCAAAACATAGCAATCTAAAAACCACCCAATTTGCAAAGGACACCACTATATATTCTTTTGGACCCTGCATAAACACAATAAAAATCAATCTACAGTTATGCCTACACCAAATCGACAGCTGGGCAACCAAAAACATAATTAAAATCAACCCGTCCAAAACTGCAGCCAAAATATTTTCCTTAAGGCCCTACACTCCCCCACCTCCCTTACAATTGAACCAAGGATCAATTACGTACAATCGCCCCTTCATAACAAACCCATAAAATACCTAGGCCATTTCTTAAATACCGACTCAGTTGGAAAAATGACATCGACAATAAAGTTATACAAGCAAAAATTAAATTACACAAACTAAAACCAATAATAAATTGATCTGCTAAATTACCGTAGAATACCGTCTTATTAATTTACAAAACTATTATTCGACCACTACTTTTATATGCATGTCCAGTATGGATCGGCGCAGCCAAATCGAATACCAAAAAACTCCAAATAGTCCAAAATCAGTTCCTCTGCACCATCACGAATGTACCATGGTTAATCTCCAATTAACAACTTCGTAAAGAATTCCAGTTAGAATCGATAAGAAACCACATTATTTTTCTATCCATCCACTTCTTCCACAACATTCCAGAAATACCCAATCTAACCCCTCAAAGACTCCGCCAAAAGCCAATCCACTGAACCCGTATCAAAAACAAATTTCCCTTCCATACTTTTCACAATAAACTTTCAGATCTCGACCTACGAATAGTTGTGTTCTTACGTGTTAGAGTAGTAGTAGATATTTCTAAAACTTGTGCAAAATCAAAGAAACGTCATAACATTCTGATATGAAAGCGTGTGAAACTTATGAATGTTATTTTTCAATTCATGTTCTCGTCACAGCAGTTTTCTAGAGCGGTTAACATCGAGAGAAGCTAAAGCAATACAGGCCTATGGGATTGTCAAGGAAAAGTCTGATTAATATTAATTAGTATTATTTATTTAATATATTTTATTATCAATATTATTTAATTTTATTTTCATGAAATGTGAACTTTGTTAATCTCCACCTAATGATGGATATTTGCTGCAGATTGCAAGTGACTGACTAAATTGAAGAATGGGCTAAACTAATTAAGACAAGAACTGAAGTTCAGGAAATGAGAGTGACATAGTAAGTCCAAAGTAAATAACTGTAATCCTAGAACAAAAAGTTCTACTATTTTGTTAAGACGTTATTGAAGGTGTGATAATTGCCAGCTATTAAATTTTTAGATATACCTACTCTGCAAAATTAGAAACAACCCTCGGATTCATACAAAGGTAAGTGGCAGTTGTATTACTATTGCGCACTAAATTAAAAATAATGTTTCATTATATAACGTATTACTATTGTTAGAACATTTGAGATAAAATTGTTACATTACATTCTTAAGAATTTTTAATAAATAAGAAATGGGACTTGGTTTTAATAAACAGTAAAAATGCATTAAAGAAATCATTGTCTAAATGGATGTTGTTAAATAGAGAATGGATTGTCTTCCTACGAACCAAGTATTTTTTCTGATTTACGAATTTCTAAACTGGTCAAAGAAAGGTAACATTATATATTCTAATTTTTGTTCTTTTGTGTGTGTTTCTCTTTTTTGTACTCAGTTCCAACGTACAAGGTAATACATTACCGCTGTCAATTATTTTTATTTGTTTAACTGTGTAAATAGGTAATGCTGAAAAATATTATTTATTAATGATAAAATTATTACTTTCAGGGAAATTATGAAAATAAATCGAACAGAAGGAGATGAAAGGCCTCAAAAAGAAGGTGGAAAAAAATTGATTCTACAGTTTTTAAATCAGCCAAAAAGATAGAATAAATTCAACACAGTGAACAGTGTAAAAAATGTAATTTTTTTTATTTCTCAAGTGGATTTGTATTTTTGAATAAATACATTTTTGTGTATTAACAGAAAAAATATTTATTCCTTCTTCCATGTTCAATAAATATATAGTATACTTAAATTCATGGAAAAATCAATTCAATAACATTTCGTATACAATTTATGAACCAAGAGCTATATAAGAGTTCTATTGATACTAGCAACAAAAAGCCATGTCGTGCTAGGAGTTTCTCTTGGAGGAGAAGTAAAAAGCAGTCAGAAATTTCTGCATTACATTTGTGGTAAAACTATACGAAAATACAAGTAGTTATCATGAACGCACTTTAAATTTAATGTTCACATACAGTAAATTTATGTTCACGTGTAGTACATTTAATGAAACACTTGACCAATAAATTTAATTTACACGTTCAATAAATTTAATGTACGTAAACGTACACATACAGTGAATTTACTGTAGAGGTACTTTTCAGTTATTGTACGTGTACTTTAAGTTTAATGTGCGTTCATGATAATTACTCGTACTTTTGTATAGTTTCATGTCCTGTCATGTGTTTCGGGTACTTTCATGTACTTTTACATTAAAATTAATGCAGAAATTTCTGACAGTGTACTTGGGCTTGGAAGCTGTTTGTTACGCATGGAAGCTAGTCCGGTCTAAATACGGGAAGGGAAAAAAATCCCTCTAAGTATAATATTAGGTACTCCACGGGGACTAAAAAATACTGAATTCGTCCAGGATCTTCGCGAATGGAATATCCAACAGGGCGAGAATATGAACATGAAAAATCTGAAATATTCCATTCGACACAAAATTCGTATTCCAATTGACCAGCACGAAGATCACTAGGTCCTAGAACTACAACCAGAAATTTCGTAAATTTGAAGACCGCTAGAAGCGTACTCATTGGCTGACAGTCACATCGCATTGAAGAATTTACTTCATCTACGCGCTGATACAAATGTCCTAATTTTGGCCAGACGTCTAAAAATGCCAAGATAGAGACGTGACCTGCTGAAAATGCTCTGAGAGAAGCTATAACGCTCGATTATGCGAAAATCGACCTCGGTTCATTAACTGTTGCCGACGTAATAACAATGATGTAGAACACGCAACATGATCCAAACAATGCCCACAAATCAAGGGCTTCACACGTTTCACAGTGCTGTTGGACCAGCTGTAGCCGAAATTGTCAGCCAGAATCAGAGACTTCATATAATTTCAGCATATTTCAAATATGGCATTGAAACCTATATCCATCTTAACACACTGCAGTCCATTTGTCGACTCTGTCAAAACTAATGACTTCAAATTAATTGTAGGCGGTGCACATGAATTCTAGATCTGGCCTATGGAGCGATTTCGTAACAGACAGAAAAGCCGAACAGGTTTCAGAATCCCTAATTTCAAATAATTTGTACATTGCTAATAATGAAGAGGATTCACGTCCAACATTTTCGAATTCTCACGAGCATTCAAACAAATTCTTGTTCTGCGTTTTTTTATTTCTCTAGTTCTTGTTTTATTACTGTTGTTGGTGTTGTTATTTCTGGCCTTAATGTTTTTATTATTGTAGTTGATATGTTTAATTACAATGTTGATGTTTTATTACTGTTGTTGGTGTTTTTGTTACTGTTGTGTTATACAGCAAGTTGGTGGATTTTATTACTATAAACGGTTAGTTTTTTACTATAGTTGGTGATATTATTAGTGTCGTTGTTGGTTTTGTTACTCTAGTCGGCCGTTTGTATTACAGTAATTGCTATTATTATTGCAGTAGTAGGTGTTTTACTTCAGACGTCAGTGTAGTTAGTGTCCATGTTCTAGTTAATTTGGTTGTAGTACATTGTATTGTAATAGCAGTTAAAGTTGTACTGTATTTTATGTTGTTGCTGTAGTTGTTACTTCACCTGTTGCAGAAGGTGGTGTTGATTGTGTAGGTGTCACTGCTGCTAAAGTCGATGTTACTGTTGCCCGCTTGTTAGGGTACTGCTCCGGCATTCACCTGAAATTGATCGGAGAACCTCGGTGAAACTACCGATCAGAGTAGACGGTCACTACAATTCTCCTCCAGACAGCGACTGAATTTGATCTAGCTGACATACTAGTGTAGAAAATCTTGCCTCCATCGGGACGCGAACCTAGGTTTTCCCGGTCAAAGGCCCTGTGGTGACAGTTGATGCATTTACCAACCTCTCCCGGTTAAAAGGTTTGAAATACTGACCATTTCGACTTCCAACAGTACCAAACAAAGGGTAATTCCCGCATTCACCACAAGGCATAGACCCAAGTCACGGTGATTTTTTATCATCTTCTTGCAATGATCTTTGGCAAAATGAATATGGGATCAGCTCTGATTAAAATTGAAATTATTGGTAAATTTCATTCGACAGTGTATTTATCCAGATTATTTTAAAAGCTACAAGCTTCATATGAGAAAGCACGCCATGGCATACAAATTTTACACTTTTGTATATCCGCGCATACGGTTTTCAAGCCGGCAAATTTGCGTTTTTGGATGTCCCCTATCATTGGGGCAAATACTTCAATATATCGACGTCTGTCAAAACATAAGATTGCATTCAACTTTGCCCGGCATGAGTTGTCGTTTGAAAAGGTCGTCTTCTCAGATTTGTTATTGTGGTTACCTATTTATTTTTAGTACCTGCCTTTGATTCGAAGAAATGTCTTTACTACTTGCGTAACCTTATTAATTAACAAATATTAACAGATGGCAAATATAAATATATACTTTGGGAGAGACTAGTAGAAGTATCATTGGATCCAACGAAAATGAAGATTTTTACAGCAACATATCCCTTTTTTTAGTATCCCAAAAGCTTTTTTGCATTGTGTAGAAATTCTATTTACATCTGACTTTCTTTAAGAGCAGATAAACAATCATCAGCATGATAGTATCGGTAAGAAAAACATTCATATCGCTTTATGTTTTATCTGTGAATTTATGATTAAGTAGTGCATATTTTAAAAAATATTTTAAATTCATTATGAGCGGAATAAGCGTAATTATTTTATGGGTATGATGATTATTAGAGATTTCATTATTATTAATTTTTTTCCCTCCTTGTGTCGTCTCGTAGTTCCAAAATCCACCTATTTTATACGACGACAGTAAATACAAAACATTATTTGATTTTCATTGAAAAATAAACGTGTCCCTCAACCGTGCATACTTGCGTTCTACTTCACGATCCATTTCGATGCCTTTTCAAATACTTAAACTTTCTGCGTCAGGCGAGGTAGATAATTCCACATTTTGCGTTTGATTGGAAGCACGGAGAACACAGGTGGCCTCTCCCTCCGCGATATGTCAAGCCCTACAAGTGACAATGAACATAAAGGCATGCAAAATCCAGATTTTCCAAGACTATAAAGTTTTTCATATAGGATGTTGTTTTACAACAAATAAAATTGTTTACTCCCTCAAGTCTATGCTCGCTAGCTGACCTCTCGTCATTGCGATGAATTAAACCTTCAACTGCGAAGGTGAAACCACAGATAACTACCGATCAAAGCAGCCGGCTGAGAGAATTCTCCTCTAGACAGCGAATGAATTCGACCTAGCTCTCCAGCTAGTGTCGAAAATCCAGCCACCGTCGAGACTTGAACCCGAGGATCTACCAGTCAGACTCTCTGCAGTGACATCAATTGATGCCGGGAACCACCTTCTTCATTTCACCAGCACATTTCGACACATGGCACTTGTTCTGGACGTTACATGATGATACACTGGCTGTGAACTACCGACTGATCGATGGACAAAGAGTGACCAGTGAGCCTTTGATGAAGTTGGAAGCACTTAGATCAGGCGTCTATACATGAAACTTTATCGGAGGAGATGGGTTTGAAGATCTGTAGATGTCCATTAGAAATAGAGATTTTCTCATAAATGGCTATACATATTGTATTTAAAGGTTTAGTGGGGATAGTGCAAAATGTAAGATATGACATTAAAAACCACATTACTCTATCGGTTTGTTTGTTCCCAAATTACAAAAATGTAATGTTTTTACTTGTCTCTCAAGTTGTTAACTCTTAAATTAGCGTTGATTTGTTCATATTATTATATTTATGAGTAAATTTCCTTAAATAATGTCGTATAAAGGTTCTTGAAAACTCAACCCTTTGCTGTGAAAACTAGCTCAAAATCCCACATTTTCAGAAACGCTCAAACGCCATTTTCTCAAGAAAGGCTCCATTTTTTTCTTCAAACTTTTCAAAGGATAGTGCTAATTGCACTTATTAACATGAAATAAAGTGCATTTTGGGGTATTTTGAAACACAATTGTATTTTCCAGCTTAAATGCTTCAAATGACGTCTAATGAAGTATTTCGAATACTCAAAAAAGTTCTATTTAAGGGAGCTTCAAATTTCGAATTTACTGTGTCTTTAAACGCCGTTTTCTTAAATAAGGTTCCAAATTTTTCAAAGAAAATTGCAATTAAGATTAGATTTTACTTTTCTTGAGCATTCATAACTTAATATTTCTGTTTTACTTTTAAGAAATCGAAAAATTAAGAACATTTCCAAAGCGTCTACTTTGGGCGGCAATAGATGGCAGGTGGCAAGATAAGTGACTAGTCGAATAGCTAGCTGAGAAAAAAGAAAATAGAGAATTAATACGGAAAAGTCTGTGCCATTCTGTAGCATCACTTTTGCAACAAATGGAATTGAATACATTAAAATATTACGCACAACGTTAGAGTTAAAATATCTGCTCGGAAATGATACACTATGAGCGACGAAGATTGTGGAATAATGGCATTTCCTCTGAGATGAAGTATTTCTTTATTTCAATTAATTTATTTATTAATTACTACAATCGAATATTTTAAATACCACTGCGTTGGCGGATATACCTCTAAAATGGTCTTTACTATTTTACTTATTTAGTTTGTTTGCGTATTCAATTTTAGAATGTAAGACACGAGAGAGCGTTTTGCCACAGGTACATTTTCTTCATGATGGAAGCACCTCCGATGGCCGCAAGATCGTACGAGTACATGGGCGGCGTTTTCAACTGGACCATGACGTACCGCTTAGACTCCGACATCGTGCGGCCATACGGGCAGCTTTCGCCGCTGGGCGACACGCCCTCCCCCGCCCAGGGCTGGCTGCCGGTGCCCGCCGCCCCCATCGCCCCCTCCGCCGCCGCCCTCGAAGCCCACAATTCCACCGACGCGCCAGGGTATGCTCTTCACTTCGCGTGGCGTTTGGCCAGCAGGCAGGGCCGTTCCCTTCAGCCTGCTCGCCGAATCACACACAAAACTACCAGTTATTCAAAATAGCGCGCAGTTCACAGATTTTCAATTTTGGATTTTAGTATTTTAAAGCTATTGTATTGTTGAAAGCTTTTGTATTTCGTGTGCTAGAATTCGAGCTTTAACTTTATTTTCCAAGGAGTCTTCATTTGCCAAAGAGACTATATTTGGAAAGGCCCGGTCTGTTCGACGTCAATTAGATGTCGGCAAAGGAATGCATGGGCGGGAACTATAATCCATTGTTGATCAGTGGTCTTGGGTATCGTTCTGTTTGAAGAGAGACTTAACTTACACATCAGGAGAAAATCAATAATTTTCTCCAGTTCTAAGATCAGTGTTTACGCTTTGTGCCATTGGCTTCTTTGCCAAACGCTCTTTTAAAGAGCCCAGCGCACTGCTATTCGACACAAGTGGGGCTTCAACAACACATACATTCTTCCATTATTTCTAAAGTTGCAATTGTTGAAAATTCAGAGTTTAAAGCAAATAAGAACCGCGCCAATCTTTCAAGCGTTCAATGCTTTAATCCTGGGAAAAATGCGAAACAAACGTTTGCAGATTTTTTTTATAAGTTGCATACATTTCAAGCACAAATTACTTGAAATAATTTTACTTAGCATTTTTTAAGAGCTTGATGGAGTGCTGTTAGTACCGAATCAAGGGTCTACAGCATCTACATTTTTTCTAATGTATTTATCAAATAAATCGGATATTTAGTTAAATACAGAAGTGGTGATATCTCTATTTCTACATGTTTATTATTACTCGTAATTCTTTTAAATTCTGTCAATGCGCCTTTTTCTAATACAATGGTGGGTTTATATTCCACGATTCTGATGGACATTGTTCATATGACCATTTTAATGAAATATTTTGTAGATAACAATGATCAAATCTACTGGAATCTTTTTCTGAATTATCAAGTCTATTTTTTTGGAATACTACGTAAACTAAATATGGCATATCGTACTGTAATGAATGGAAATGATTGGTAATATCGATTTCAAAATTCTTATTCTCAATACTTCACGTTAATTTAAATGTTTGTATAGCATAGAATTAAATTATAGATATACAATTTTTTATCAGATTTGTCTTAAATTCTATAGCACAAGAAGATTCATAATATACAATTGGTACATTATTTTCCAATTTTTCAATGATTATTTTTCTTTCTCCTGGTGATGTTGCAGTATCTACAGTACCATCTGCTTCTTTTGACTCCCATCGAAATAATACATCATGTATACTAAGATGACAATGTAAATGATATCGTAAAATCTCCTTCCCATGTAATTTCTTTAGAATCTTGGAAAAAACCTAATAATCTCAAAGGATATAGAACTTCATCATCTTTTATTTGAAGTTTTGGATTAGATCTAATAGCAGCAATATCGAATGGCATTAATTCACTTGTTGAAAGTGTACTTTTTTGTGAAACAGTTGACGTAATACCAGGATAATCTAATCTAAATATGTTTTGTTCTCTTTTTTTAACATTAATAGATCGAAATAAATGAAGTAAAAATTATCGATAAGTTTAACATTTGATTTATCTCTGTACGCCGAATAATTAGATCCATTATCATGTATAATTTGATAATTAATGTATAGTTCTGCTCTTTCGTAATGTATCCAACCATCACCTATATTCATATAAACTATCTGTCATTTTATTCGGTTCTCCAATATAATTCTTTCTACGATCAGTAGCAGGAAACGATTACCTGTGATACTTTCAATTTTATCCATTAATGAGAGAATAAAAATCAAATTATTTTTTAATTCTAAAATAACAGTAACCAAACACCATTAAAATTTATTTTATTATTATGCTCATCTGTGATTCGAACATGAAGACGTATTTTATTACAAACGGGTACATAGGCATTTGATAATTAAATTAAGGCTAAACGATGTTTGTATATTTGTTTCTCTATGAAGTGTCTCATTTTCGTTTAGAATTATATATTACCATTAGTACGTTCGTTTTTTTACTACTTGATTTTGAAATCGTAATAATGATCCAATAGGATATACAGCATCACAATTTAATTTAAATACACTTTTAATTTCAATTCTACTGAGAATACGATTAGGCTTAATAGTAATATTTTTTGAAAATAATGATGCTTGTATTGTATATATTTTTCTAAATTTTCAATATTATATTGTCCTGATGTAATCGTGAGAATGTGTTTGTTTTTTATGTTCATAATATAATTTATTAATATTTGAAGTTACATTAGGTGTTAGAAATGTAGAATATAATCCAACTCATGCAACTGCAAAATAATTACATATTGGTGTAATAATTTTTTATGTCAAAATGAAGATGATCCACTTAGTTTCAAAATTGTTCTGATTTAAATGCACAAAAAATAGATTTGAATCCAAAAATACAATTACGAAATAGATGAATTTTAGGGCTATTATTGGAACTACTGTGTGTGGTAAAACAACTTTGTTGATTAATAATTACATTATGAGTCCTGGATGGTTAAGTAGGGATAAAAGTAATCACGTACACATCTATTCAAATCCTTTTGAACAAGATAAATATTATGCATTTATGAATAAGTGTAATTAACTTGAAAATAATATTATAACATTTATACCCCATGACGATGATGTAATACCACTTGGTGATCGGGAAGAAAATTAATTAGTATTATTCAATAATTACATATTAGGAAAACAAGACATTGTAAGAGAATGTTTTAAACGTGCTAGACATAAAGGTATTGATTGTTGGTATATAATTCAAACATATACAAAAATTCCTACGAAATTAATTAGAGATAATTTAATTTTTTAAATATATTTAGACATGGTCTTAATCTTAATGAAATTTATCATGAATTTGTAGAATATGGTATGAAATTAGATGAATTTAAACATATGTCAATTAAGTTGAAATGAATCATTTGGTTGTATAACAATTGGTATGACACGAAAATCAAATGATAGAAATAAAATACAGTCATTTTTCAAAACTGACGCAATATAAAATCCCGTCTGTCTAATTAAACATAAAATAATGTACATATTTATACACAAAAACAAGCAGACGCAATATAAAATCCTGAGTGTTTATTTTTATTTAAAAACAGACGCGATATAAAATCCTCGCTGTTTACATAGATGCAGTAAATTTTGCTTCATAAGCCAAAAAATAAGAGAGAAGGAAAAATAATAGATACATTACGAGAGTGGAAACTACATAATTGTAAATTATATGAAAAATATAAAAAAGAAGATCAACCTGTTATAGATAAATTAGATGATTTAGTTGGTAAAGTAGAACATGTTGGTAAACAAGTTATCAAATCTATTAATATGAACATGATAAACAAATAATACCCAAAACATGATTTTGATGATGATTATGATAATTTAGTTTCAACGCATTAACAACATCAGAAAAATCGTTGAAAAAACAATTCAAACAGATCAAGAACTAGGTCATTAGCGACAACTATTGCGTGTAACGCAATGGTTACTGTGAGGATGACACGATACGATGATGATAGGTGTGTGAAAGGACAACACAATACAGCCATGCCCGAGGCGGAACTCGAACCTACGATCCTTCGGTCCGAGATTGCTACAGGCACTACTGCCTTAGCGATATCGGCCATTCGGACCGGCATCAGACACTCCATAAATAATAGAATTAGAAAAACAATAGAGAACGAAGAAATGAAAAATATACACATTTAGGTCCTAAATTAACTGAATATTTTAGTAATGCTAATGATACTCATTTGGTTTCAGACCTAAGGTAAATACAAATATAGTGGTAATACAAAGGTGGAATTTATTAACGATGAGTTTATCATACAAGGGAAAAATATGAAGGTACTGATGTATTATTAGGTGTAATAGCAAATAAAGCATCATCATCATAAAGTATTATAATATACAGAAATAGCTATTAGAATACATCTTATATTTAAAGGTTATGATCCAGATACTAATCAAGTTCGATAAAATGTTGGAGAGAAGTGCAATAAAATATTTAAAAGATTATGGGTTGAACAAAAAATAAAGAACAAAATCAATTACTGGTATTAGGGTTATTAAAAAACGAAAAATCTGTTTAATATGTTTGAATGAATGATGTACAGGATCTCATAGATATATTATTAATAATGAATAAATATAATACATAATGAATAAAAAGCTTGAAATTATAATTATTATAACGAAAAAGTATCATAAAGATGTTAACAAGTAAATTTCAAAATTTTTTACTCAAAATACAAAAGGAAATCCATATCTGATTCGATTTTTATATAGTATACCACATACATTTTAGAAAACATGGTGCTGGTTTTATAAATTTGGGCATTAATTATGTACTATTAGAATTTCATCTTCCAGGTTATGATTATTGTGGACCTGGTACAGAACTTAAAAATAGATTAGAATGTGCTGATGAAGGTATAAATTCTCTTGACGAAGCTTGTAAATATCATGATATTGCATATAGAGATCATAAAGATTTAGAATCTAGACATCAAGCTGATACAATATTAAAACAAGAAGCACGCATATTTGTAAAGATCTGATTTAAAAAAACGAATGTTTGCTAGTGCAGTTACTGGAAGGATGTTTGCTAAAAGAAAATTAGGTATGGGAATAGAACCTAATTGGAGAATTTAATAAAAACGCGTTTTATATACTAATAAATGTCAAGAGTGAAAGGTATAAGGTTAACGTAATCACCAGATGTTTAAAATATTAATTTTCATGATATTTTATCTACACAAATAAAAGATAAAAATGATATAAATAAATGGTCTGTAATCTCATAAATTTTAACTATTCCGGCAATAAAAAAACTACAATATAGAAATTAGTGTGGATTTATTGGATTTATTAGCAGGATTATTAATAAGTGATGCTAAACTATTTATGATGTTCAATCACATAAATAAATAAAGCAGAATTAGAAGAAATGAAACGTCCAAATTTGGAAATGGAAAAATGAGGACAGGACTTAAAAAAAGAAATGAACATATTAAAAACTAAAAAAATATTAAATGAATACCCATATCCACTCAGTAATTACGATATAATACAATGCGTTAAATACATTAAAATTTCATATTTTTGAGAAACATGTATGATTGGTGAGTGTCAAAAAATATTACATAAAAACGAATGTGATGTTGTAAATATGGATACATCTAAAAACAGTGGAAGACATTTGATATGTTACTTTAAAAATAATATACATATATTTTTGATTCATTTGGTGGATATTCTCCAAAACAATTAGTCAATTACCTTGGATGTCAACAATTATATTATTATGTTGAACGAATTCAAAATTGTAATGATTTATGTGTGGTCATTTGTGTATATTTGTATTAAAAAGTCTATCGATTAAGTATACATGGTAGGAAATTTCAAATATAATAAATGCCACATGATATATGGTCTAAATAATGATAATATAGAACAGTTAAGTAATAGCATGAGAAAACATATAGACGAAAGTGGAACACTCATACCATTTTACCTATCATTGGTATATCAGGAAATTATAATTTTTGCAATAAATTATTATGTAGAGTAGATGCTGGAATAAATGACGATGATGTTGTAACGATGATGTTGTTCAAGATTTACGATATTTAAGAAATAATATATGTGTATGTATGTGAATATAAATGCATTGATAAAAGATAAAAAAATTAAGTTTCATATATCTGGTAATTGATATATTGAAGTTTTATACAATGATCAAGTCACAAAGATGTAAGTAAATGTAGCTACTAAATATATTTATGTCTTGATTATATCATAAGTTCGTGAAGAACGCAACATTTTGAATTCAATAAAGAAGATAAAATATTTTTGCGACTCAATTGTATGAATATACCCCTCTCTCTTGAGTTATTCATTCAATCATTAATTCATTTACAATTATAAGTTATATAAATGTATACTTATTGCTTGATATGTAAAAAAGTTCGGATACGTTTCAAATTAAACAAAAAAATGGAATATCTACAATAGATGGTATTTGTTCAATTTGCGGAAAGAAAAATAGTAAATTTGTAAAAAAAACTATATATTCGTGAAACTATTATCGATGAAATACATAAACACATGCGAAAAAAATTTCCATGACGTGAAGTTGTAACATTAGGAATTGATGAATTATGGCAAGCAGATTTAGTAGAACTGAATTCAGGACAATCAGGACAATATTAAAAGGTATTTCAAAAATAAATCATGGATATGCATATATTTTAACAATTATTGATGTATTTTCAAAATATGTATGGGCATTACAAGTTAAAAGTAAATCACGATTAATTGTAAGAACAGTTACGAATATAATATTCTTTAAGAGAGTTCCTAAATATTTAAAAACAGATCGTGTTAAAGTATTTTATAATCAATCTTTTGAACATCTTATGAAACATAATATTCACCATTATTCAAGTTTTTCAGAACTTAAAGCATCTGTAGATGAACGATTAAATCGTAAATTAAAGAAAAGTGGAAACAGTTTAATATTCAAGGAAATTATAAATGCTTAAATACTCTTCCAAATTAATAAATGAATATAATGATACTACACATTTTATTATTCAAATGAAACCTATTGATGTCAAAACATGTAGTGAAAAAATCTTATTAAAACTGTTTAAAAAAGAGATAAGACACTTATTTTACCGAAATTCAAAATTAGTGAGGAAATAAGGATAAGTAAATTAAAATCTGTATTTGTTAAATCATATACCGTTAATTGGTCTACGAAAATATTTGAAATGAATAAAATGATTCATTCTAACCCTATTGTTTATCATCTTAAACATATTCAAAGTTAGTTTCATGAATATGAATTACCGAAAACAAAATATCCTGATACCTATTTAATTGAAAAAGTATTAAAACAAAAATAAATAAAGTATATGTAAAATTGTTACGATTTGATCAGTCTCAAAATTCATGAATTAAGAAATCACATATTGTATAAAATTCGAATTCGGGGGGTATACTGTAGCGGTACCGAATTATTTAAATAAATTAAATAAGAATAACGTAGATTTAAGAAAATTTTTACTGAAGAAAAAATCTGCGGCGTCACGTGCACCCCCCCCCCTTCTTGCAACAGCCACGAGCCCCCTGACCCACTTCGGCAGTTTATGGCACCCCGACGGCCAAAAAAGGGTGAGTTGTTAGGCGCTCCGCTGCGTTCCCGTCTGGAACGTTTTCGAAACGCCTGTCACCGTGATCGGGGAAGCACAAGATAATAATTCAGTAGCCGGGAAGCCCCTTCAGAGACGTGACCTACTTTCGAGACGATAAAGACACACGCGGCGACAGAAACAGAGGATGGAAAATTTCAGCTGGAGCTTATTGGCCAGTATTTGTGTAAGACGCCATCACCTTTGGCCAATAGCGACGCGATCGTCATCGGGAACTCGAACATACGAGGAGAAAGGGTGGGGGAATGGAAGTTAACTTTATACTTGAGGGAGAGAAAATGGACATTACATTACTACTTCTACTACTGCTAGGGCGGGAGCCAGTCGCGGGAAGAGTTGCGAGCACCTTTGTGGGGACTTAGGGAGAATAACTTTTTTAGAGAGAGGTGGTGTGCACCTCCGGGGACGGGGATTGAATCGAAGTTTTGATTCGAGGGGAAGTGCAAAAGCACTTATAAGGGAATTGTCGAATCCTTTGTTATTGCGTATTCGCTGCAGGATTTCGCAATTACTGAAATTTTTATTCGAGAGGAATCGCATACGCAGAGGGAGACATTTGTGTGCTCCGCACCTGCGATTGGGGGCGATATACCCCGGCTATCTACAAGTTCCGCCAAAGCAGCCGCCAGACGTCCTCTCGCTGACGTCACTGACCACCACCAGACGCCACCAGCCACCGCCGAAGCCCTGCTGGTGAGGGTGCGCCCCGCCCGCATTCCTGAGAAGGCCGTCCCGGCCACCCACAAGCTTGGCCGCGCCCACCCGGGCCTATTGAACACATCTGCCACGGAGGGTCACAGGCAACGTAAACAGGGGCAATAAGCTCTTTAGAAACTATTGTCAAAGCGGTGCCGCGCTAAGGCACAGAAAGGTCCTCAGGGAAAAATTTGTAATTGTAACCGTAGAATAATTTTGTACAACTTTTCTGCAATATTACACTTCGCCTAGTTACTGTTCAAATGGCTGAATCTTCCGCTATCACGCTATTCTTTCGCCTAGTCAATCACAGTCCAGACCGTGTTTTGTACCAAATTGCGTCTCACAATCCTCAGGTCTAGCTCTCTAACATGTCTGAATTCTTCGACGTCCCGTACAAAAGAAAATTGCCCTCTCTAATTACTACCGCTCTGGCTGACTGCACTGGACTTGTCATCTCGCCATCTGGTACAGAAGGAACTTCTTACTAGCAGTGTCCCAAGACAAGATGTTGACTTCGCTCTACCACCCTTAGCTCACCGCACTCGGCGTCTCTTACAGAAAAAGGGGGAATCCGTCAGCTGCTCTGTTATTTATAAGTAGCGTGACGTCACGAAGCCCGTAATGAAGATGGAAGTTCACCACCGTCACCGCCATATATACATATATACTACATATATACATATATACATATATACTACATATATACATATATACATATATACATATATACATATATACATATATACATATATACATATATGACATATATCATAATATGGCATATATACATATATACATATATAAATATATCATATATACAAATACATAATAACTATATACATATATACATATATACATATATACATATATACATATACACATACATATACACATACATACATATATACACTTAGCTTTGATAGATAAAAATAGTTTACTAAAATGTAATCCTATAAATGTATGTAAGCTATGTGTTAATTAAACGTTACTGTTATAATTATCTTTATGACGATTTGAGACTCATTTTTGATAGGACGAGTTATTACAATGTAAGGCAGTGTTGTGTACCTTATGGTAAACGATTTGAAGATTGGAAAAACAATTCTGGAATTTATACTAAAAGGGTTGAAATTGCATATTCTGTATATGACAACGATGCATGTGGGGAATATGTTTCTAGATTGTATGTTTGCTACAACTGCTTGGATTTCACCTTTGATGCATGATAAATGTAAGCATATTGTTCAACATTATTTAGAACTTAAAAAACATTTGCAAGTGAAGAATTACAGGTCTTTTGAGTATGTAAACTAGAAAGCTCTTGGACGGTTATTTATTCTTCATCATCTTGAATATTTACATCTTCATTTTGAATATTTACATCTTCATCTTCAATATCATCTTGATTTTTAATATCATCTATTTTAGCGTTTACATATCGGGTATTATTTTGAATTTAATGTTTTCATCTTGGATATTTTGAATTTTAGTATTTTAATCTTCGATTTGATCTTGAATTTTATCATCTTGATTTTTAATATCATCACCAAACGATTGAATAGCTTGTAATAAAAATTCATTTTCTTTACCATCTAAACAAATACCTTGACGCAATTCAAAGTTAAATGTATGCATAAGACATTCAAATCCTAAATTAATTAATGTTTTTATCTCCATTTATAAGATAAAAAGTAATCGGTTTTTGGAACATCTTTATCACTTAAACAACACGTATAAGTATATTTTCACTTAACTTTGATCGATACAAAAATAGTTTACTAAAATATTGTTTTACTGAATGGAGATGTATTGTATGCAGCAGAATGAGCGACTGTAAGCGTAATAATATTAAAGGACGTTGAAGAATGAGGAAAGAACTTATGAACATTGTAAACGAACATCAATACAAAAATATATTTAATTCTAATGACGATATATTTTCATCTAATAATATTTGAGATTGGAAATTTAGTTTAAACAATAATCATCACGATTTAGGAAATTATTTAAAAACAATAGCATCAGATGTTGAATGAAAATTATTGAAACCAAAGATACTCCTGTACATGTCGCATGTGTAGTATCAGTACAATAAGTAGAATTAGAACTATCTGTAGAAATATAAGAACATTTTAAATATCATATTCAATCTCATCCACATACTATTTATAATCAAAAGATACATGAAATTATTCAAGAAATTATATCTAAATTTGATCAAAATAATGCAAAATATCGATTTGATAAAGTAATTTATATTGATTTACAATCGGATAAATATGATCCATTAAAAGTAAGTAGTATATTCCATTATTGATTGGGATCCACAGATTGGGTAAAACTTAAAAAAAAAATTTATAAACGTAAAAAATAATAAAACCAGTTTAAATGTGAATAACAAGATTCTATTGCATTGAAAAAATGATAATATATTAATATTTAAAGATAATTGTGTAAGTATAAAAAATATAAGTATTTTATTAAAAGGTCAAATTCACCGTAAAAACATACAAAAACATCATTGTTCAAATTTTATAAAAAATATAATAATGAAGAAGCTATACATGAACATATTAATTAATGTATTTATGTTAAAATAAGTATTAAAATCTCTAAATATCCTATGAGATAGTACAATTCTTTTGATGAGCAATATCATCCTTACATCGTAACATGTGGTTTTGAATGTACATTATAGAAATTCAGAAATATATGAATTTTGAATATATTCACGAACATGAACCTAAATGTTTTTGTTTTACATCTAATACATGAATACGATGAATATGATAATTATGAATGTGAATTGGTTTAACAATATTTAAAACGAACCGAAAACATTGATGAATTAATGTACTAATTAAATGAAGGAGATGTAAGAATGGGTCAATATTATTCTAAAAATATTTACATCAAAATATTAAATTACAATGGAAAAGGAGTAAGTCTGATTATGAAAATGCTACATCGTGCCATATTGATAATAGAAATTTTGATGAATATGATCTAAAGAAAGAGATTGATAATGATCATAATACTGGTGAAGTAAGAGGTGCAGCGTGTAATGTATGTAATTTACATTTACATCTTCCAAAATTTATTTCTATTCTGTTTCATACTTTAAAATATGATTCCATATTATTTTTACGAGCATTATCAAAACTTAGTGAAGATTATGCAGAATTAAAGATTTCAGCAAATACATCAGATAAATATTTAACATACTGTAAGAAAGTAATTGTAAGTCAATCATCTACTCCATGTCCTTTGTGGATATTTAATAAATGTAAAAAACGATATAACTTGAAAGAAAAAAACATGTTGTGTCAAGAAAAAAATAATATCGAAAGGATCTCTTATGGATGATATAATTGAATTTATATTTATTGATACAAATAGATTTTTAAGTACGAGGTTAGATCAAGGTATTAAAAGTTTAGCTGAGGTGAATAATGAATATTGTGCTCTTGCTCAAATAAGTTCAAAGCCGATAAATGTATGCAGGGTGGCACAATTCGCTTCCGAAAGAAAGAGACAGTCGTTACTACGACGTCCTGGCCTCATATCTCTTGTCATGGTTCGATGCCTTTCGGGGACGGGAATCATGTTAGCACATTGACCGCCAAATTGATTCAAGTTTGGCGCCATGTTTCGAACAGCGCAGCTTTGAGGGCATTTCAGAAGGAAAGATCATACATTTCAAACTTCCCGCTTGGGAGTACAATTTTACTCAAAAAAGCGGCGCGAATTTCTTCCCAGTTGACCAAATACTCATTTCGTTTGTACAAAGTTCTTTGACGTAGATTGTCAACTGCTTCCTGTTAGTTCGGAGTTTCAACAAAAGATTACATTAGCTCCTGGGGGGCCGCTTGTGAAATATGTGCAATTGTCAGACTTCTCGTAATCCTGGATTTTCCAATTTAGACGCGGCGAACTCGTATTGTCATCAGAGGGAATGCGAGAAGTTTGCTGTGCACAGAAGCTAAGTAAAATGTGTTGGGCGCATTCAAAGTTCGATTTGGGGCGCTGCCAGGCAATTCCCAGCACCTTTTGCTGTATAAAGTGCAGTGAAACGACAGAATTTGTAACGAAACGTTTCATTTCGTCTGGACAGAGGTAACCATGCAAATCTCTTCAATACTCTTTGATTCTTATAGTCCTTGTCAATTATGTGTCGTTTCTTTTTTAGAACACTCTTGTCTGATAAAAATTTTCAAAATAATTTCTTATGTTGATTATTCAACAAACGCTATTAGAAAACAAAATATTGAAAAAATGCAATTCGATATGTGTAAATACACATTATTCAATGATGTAGAGACGTATGAAGACAAGTATAATATTGCATCAAAAAATATACACTATATACAATAAGAACAAGAAAAGTTTCTCTATCACCATATGATGATAGATATTTAATCGATCATGTTAACACATTACCTTATGTATTTAAATTATTATAGTTGTTTATATTTCGTTTCATATGATATTTCAAATAATATTTATTTACTATACATCCACAAGAACATTGTACTTTTGGTTTTAAGCATTCTTTACACTCATGATCATACCCTTCAGTTTCACTAGGCTTTGTATAACATTCACTATATCCTATTTCTATTTTACATATAAAACACTTTTTTAATTTATTCAATCTTTATCTATGAATACCTGTTTGTTGATGTGATAAATAACTTTTTACCACTGATTCACCACATTCACAGTCTACTTTACGGAAAATATTTATTTTTTATACAGGATAAAAGTATATACCTTCTATTATTTTTAAAATATCTTTTTATTTTGCAGTAATGTGTAATATTGTAGATTTGTTTTTAATACAATCAATATTAAAAAAAAATATTAAATGTTTCAGATTTTGCTAGATTATTTAAAAAAATAAATTCGACAATTCAACTGCCTAATTAGATTAGTGAAACGAAACGATTTATCAGTGACATGAAAATGGATCAGGTGCTCAATTTATTATTACGCCGTTTTTTCAAAAATTGCAAAAGTTTGAATAGTTTTGACTTCTTCACACAAAATCATTTCTGAAGAAAAATGTTTTCCAGAATGAAAATTGTTGGCAAACTTGAATGTTTATATAACGTCTAATACATTTTTTTAAACATTAGTATATTTCGGGCAATTTGAGAGAAAATGCTAATTTTCAAAATCCAATAAACAAAATTATCTACAAAATAGCTAAATTAATTTCAGTGCAAATACTGAATTTTCGGAACGTGCGAATGGCAGAGAATAACGTGCCATAAACGGCATTTTAATGAAACGTTTTTATCACAAATATTGTAAGTATAAAGTGTCATTGGCAAGACAGACGAACGAAGGTGTTGTGGCTGGGGACTCACTGCCGAAGAGATTCAAGGAAGGGGTGATGGCATGGCTGGTATCCAACTACAGTTTATTTTAAGTGTGTCTGAGGCAGGAAAGTTGAAAAGAAAGCGCCGGTGGCGTGGCTGGTGTCTCAAGAATTGCATTTACGTGTTATGGGTCTGTGTTAGCAAGAGTGAGAAGGCGCTGGTGGCGTGTCTAGGTTGCCGTGGCCGAATCAAGAGTCTCTTTAAATGTTGGTGTGTCTGTGGCAGGGAGGGTGGTGGAGGGCGCAGGGAGGGAAGGAAGGCGCTGGTGGCATGGATGGTTTCCCACTGCCGTACTTCGAGCCGCCGTGAGGACTACGTGCGCGCTCTGTCACAGTACATTCATGTGGATGTGTACGGCAAATGCGGAGTGCGGCGCTGGCCTCGGAACGATACTGCCGGTTTCTACCGTATGCTCTCAGCCAAGTACATATTCTACCTCTCCTTCGAGAACTCCCTCTGCAGGTAACTACAGTACATTCTCTTACGTTTGACTCGGTTTGCCATCAACATTTGTCAGATACTCATAAAATAAGTACCGAGGATTATTCAGCGCTCGAATTAAAGCACGAACGTAAGAACGAAAAAAATGCTAAAAAGAAATCTAAAACAGGCCCTTAATATTTTTTTAAGCTTTTGAATGAACAGCGCTAAATGCAGTGGATAAGATGGCATAATTGCCATTGAAGTATCTTTTTAATTTTATTTCTCGCTTAATATTGAAGTAGTTAAGAAAAGTATTGTATTTGTGTGGTGGAATTTGGCTATTTTTTGACAGAAAAAAGGTAGGTAACGAGGGTAACGAGAAAGTCGGTAAATTCTGTTTTAATATGTAGTAATTAACTTACTCCATCACGTTGTTGAGTCATATTCCAAGTTATATGGGTCATTGATGCTGAAAACTTGATTGATTGCAAAACTGTTTTCTCTTGTGTTTTGTCCATCGTTTGTGGACAATGCAAGCTTAAACCGTTCAGATGATTTTCGCCAGAAGTAATATTCCCAACCCATCTGAATAAACTGTATAACCATCGAGTTTGAATAAGATTTTTTTGATTTTGATGGATACTTTAAATAAAGACTAACCATCATTTTCAAGCTTTTGGGTTGGGTCCTTTGAAAGAGTACTGTGCGAGTGTCATGATTTTGACAGGGACACGAATGAGTTGATTATGTAAACCTGTATGACGCAGGTTTTTACTGCGAGAGGCACTACGTGACTGAGATAATATTCAAATCCATCGCATGTCCCACGCAGGTGCGTGTCGTTATTTTAGGAATAACGATACGTGACGGACAAATTGTTGCACGAACACAGTAAGTGCAATGGAGACCCTTGATCTTGTGCAGGGACTACGTGACGGAGAAGCTCTTCAACGTGATGCCGCTGGAAATCGTGCCGGTAGTATACGGCGGCGCCAACTACAGCGCCATCGTACCACCGCACTCCTACATCGACGCACGTGACTTTGAGACCCCGCGGGACCTGGCGCGGTACCTGCAGTTCCTGGCGCGGCGCCCGGAGGAGCTCGAAAAGTTTTGGTGGTGGAAGCGTCATTATCGCGTGAACCGGTCCCCATCCATCGTGCTGTGCCGGTTATGCGAGCGCGTGCACAATCCCGGGCCAGCCGGCGCGTACCAGGACGTGGCGCGTTGGTATCGCGGCCCCGGCACCTGCCAGAAGCCGCCTTCTTTTGGAGGCGGTATAGTCAGACTTTCTGTCTACTTGAGAGGCGGTAGAGCGATGCTGCCACTTACTCGGCCGACATTCACGTGGTCGAGTGCTCTTTCTTACCAGATCACACAGCAGCAAGAAACAAATTCTATTAAGAGCACGCCACATTAGACGACACAAAAACGCACACACGATGCATAACCAAAAACGTAATAGCGCTCTTCTGTTTACAGTTGCTTCGCGCCGTAAGATTTCATTTTCTTCGTAATAAGTATCGGCAACTCTGCAGTGACGTCAACAGAATTTGAAGCTTCTGATTAGATAACGGAACTCTCTCTCTCTCTCTCTCTCTCTCTCTCTCTCGGTCAACCTCTAGCTGTCAAGCCAAAGAAACATTTTTCGGACAATAGCAGACAACCCGCATCGGAGTCCAGAAGACGACAAGTTTTCTTTTCTCGTTCCACAAATACTTAAAACCTGTGAATACATGGAACTGGTGAGAAGCGTACTGTTGAATTGCAGTGGTTGAAAAAGTGTTAGTGAGAATGTAGTGATGAGACAATTTCCAATGACAGAATGAGAGTGCAAAATAGGGAGTCATTTCTAGAAAGAAAACTTAGAGTGCCTGTCTGTGATTACTAACTAACATAATCTTTTTTTAAATCTCGTATTGTTATTTACATGGCTTAAAAACCAATTCAACCTGTTCGGCAGGTAGGCGCCGTTAGGAGCTAAGTGACTGAGCGAGGCTTTGGACACTAGCTACATAGCTTGGTGTAGATTGGTCGCTGTCTGGAGGAGAAATCTAACGGGCGCATGCTCAAATAGGTAGTTTTCCTTGGTCTCTCCGATGAACTCCGATGAAAAATATAGAAGCATTACGCACGAGACATGGAAACGTCCAACGTGCGGGTTGTAGAACTGAGTCGGCACTTAATAGATGCAGAAAATAGTTTCGAGTGGAAGAGTCTAGATATCAGATGTAGATCATTGAGACAGATGCTCGATGGCGTTTGGCGCGTTGGAAAAGAGTTCAAGGTGGGGGCATCATTAGTCATTTGCAGATCGCTGAACAGGAGCGAGTGAGTTTGAAATGCGGTCTGCACAACTGCGTTGAGCCCTGCAATAGAGGCAGAAAAGCGTTTCGGGCGGAGGTACCATAGTAAATTGCAGATCGCTGCAACAGAGGCGCGAGGGGTTTTGGGGTGTGGTCTGCTGAACTGATTTGGAGCGCTCTGATAGGGAGAGAAATTTTGGGTTGCAGACTCTGGATGTTAGTTGGAGCTATCTGCATCGGGGGTTCGAATGTGTTTTGCGTGTGTCTTGAAGAGCTAAATTGGATCGCCTCCTATAAGGCAGAGATGCGGTTTGGCTGAAGGCTCTACGGATGGGTTGGAAATAGTGGCTCTTAAGTGTTTAGCTTAGGCTTAGGGCTTTTTAGGGCGTGAGTCGGTTTCCAAGCAACGCATCGGCGGGAGTGGCGAGGGGCGGGGCGTTGCCCGGGAGCGGTTCTGCCGCTGAGGGCGGGCGGACGGGCGGCGACGCGCGGCGCTTGCTCACCCGGGGGTGGCGCCATGAGCAGGTAGCCACTCAGTCAATGGGGAGCAACGTATGGAATGTCCTTTTCGAACATTTGCTTCCTTTCATTGACTATGTATGTATGTATTTGTAACCTTAGGGCTGGATTAATCCGACTTTTGCCATCTAGCGGTTTTCCCAAGCCTGAGACCTGTTTTTATTTACTATCCACGTCTGGGAGAAAGAGTGACATATGACGGGCATGGCTAATTCCTTCATCATAACCAGCATACTCGGCCTGTCTGAACTTTTCTTTTGTCACACTGCAATCGAAACTGAGGATATTGTAATAGGAAGATGTAGAAGTATGTTTAACCCGACTGGGAATCAAACCAAGGATTGCACCACGGAGAACAAGCAGGATGGCCATAAGCCCCTCGTCGAGAACAACTTTAAATAACAAATAATTTTTTTAAAGGAAAATTATAATTAAATGTAGGATGGTATTAGGAAATTAACTTAAAACGTGTTTGAATCTGCGCAGGTTTATGTGGTATGAATACGATAGAACCTCTCTAAAGATGAATTCTGGGAGTTTCTTCCCACGTGTAGTGATCGGGCGTATTTGGATAGTGTTCCAACGGTCAAAAGAGAAAATATTTCTAATAGACATCTACAGATCTTCAAACCCATCTCCTCCGATAAAGTTTTATTTATAGACGCCTGTTCCAAGTGCTTCCAACTTCATCAAAGGCTCACTGGTCACTCTTCGTCCATCGATCAGTCCGTAGTTCACAGCCTGACTATCCATCATGTAACGTCCAGAACAGGTGCCATGTGTACTCCGCGGGGCGGTACTCTGCTAGTGGGAGATGCCTGGTAGGGGAAACCTCTCGAGCTTTTCTAATCTTAAAGTGCACTAAAAACCAGTGGCCGAATAATTGGATACGGTCGTGTCCAAGATCCATATTCGCAGGCGAAGGTTAAATTCATCGCAATGGCGAGAGGTCAGCGAGCGAGCATAGACTTGCGGAAGTAGATCAATTTTATTTTTGTAAAACACAATCCTATATGAAAAACTTTATGGTCTTGGAAAATCTGGAGTTTGCATGCCTTTATGCTCATTGTCACTTGTAGGGCTTGGCATATCGCGGAGGCAGAGGCCACCTGTGTTCTCCGTGCTTCCAATCAGACGCAAAATGTGGAATTTCCTACCTCGCCTGAAGCAGAAATACAAAATA
Organism: Gryllus bimaculatus; assembly: GCA_017312745.1. Lineage (NCBI taxonomy): Eukaryota > Metazoa > Arthropoda > Insecta > Orthoptera > Gryllidae > Gryllus > Gryllus bimaculatus. Next base: position 9,270,317 of record BOPP01000015.1, on the reverse strand, counting down.
TTTGAAAAGGTATCGAACTGGGTCGCGAAGTAGAACGCAAGCTGCACGGTTGAGGGATATGTCTATTTTTCAATGAAATCAAATAATGTTTTGTATTTACTGTCATCGCAAAAAATAAGTGGAAATGGGAACTACGAGACGGCACAAGGACAAAAAAATTAATAGTAATGAAATATGTAATTATCATCATACCCATAAAATTGCAAAGAATTGCGCTTATTCCGCTCATAATAAATTTAAATTATTTTTTAAAATGACCAATCCTTAATTATAAATTCTCAGATAAAACATATAACAACATCAATGTTTTTCTTACTGGTACTTTCATGCAGATGATTCGTTATCTGCGCATAAAAAGAGTTAGATATAAATAGAATTTCTACACAATTCAAATATAATTTTGCGATACTTAAAAAAGGGATATATCGCTGAGAAAGTCTTCCTTTTTTGTATCCAATGGTACTTCTATACGCCTGTCCCAGAATATGTATATGTATATATGCCATCCGCCATCTGTTAATATTTGTTAATCAGGTTACACCCATAAAACTCGAAGTTGGCGGTTTAAAACTCGGCTGAGCGGATATACAAAGGTGGACAATTTGTATGTCATAGCGTGCTTTTTCACTTGAAGCTTGTGGCAGGTAAAAAATTCTGGATAAATACTCGACCAAATCAAATTTTCCAATAATTTTAAATCTTAATCAGTTCAGAATAGGTTCGAGTCCCAATGGAGGCAGGATTTTTGACACTAGCTTGTCAGCAATATCTAATCAGTCGCTGTCTGGAGGAGATTTCTAGTAACCGGCTGCTCTGAACGGTAGTTTCACCGAGGTTCTCCGATCAATTCCAGGTGAAAGCCGGAGCAGTACCCTAACAAACGAGCAACTGTAACATGAACTTTCGCAGCAGAACATCAACACCATCAACACCACCTTAGCAACAGGCGAAGTAACAATTGCTGTAATAATAAAATGTACTACAACCACACTAACTAGAGCGTGAACATTAACTATATTGACTATTGAAGTAAAACAGGAACTACAGTAATAAAAAATAGTAATTACGGTAAAGCAAACGGTCGACTACAGTAACAAACCAATATCGACACTAATAAAATCAGCAACTACAGTAAAATACTCATCGATTATAGTACTACTAGCACCAACATGCTCTATAACACACTTTTTGTAGCACAACGTTCCATAACAAAATATCCAACAACTATAATGAAACATCAACACTATAATGCAAATATCAAATTTAATAATGAAAACATACAGGGCAGGAATAAAAACACCAACAACAGTAATAAACCAACTAATAAAACATGACTTCAGTAATAAAAGCACACACAACAGTAATTAATCACGAACTACAGTAATAAAAAAAGAGGAAAAGTACAGTAATAAAACACCAACTGCAGTGATGAAAAACATCAACTGTAGCGATGAAAAACACCAACTACAGTAATAAAACCACCAAGTACAGTACTAAAAACACCAACTACAGTACTAAAAACATCAACTGCAGTACTAAAAACACCAACTGCAGTACTAAAAACGCCAACTGCAGTACTAAAAACACCAACTGCAGTACTAAAAACACCAACTGCAGTACTAAAACACCGACTGCAGTACTAAAAACACCAAGTGCAGCAATAAAAACACCAACTACAGCAATAAAAACACCAACTACAGCAATAAAAACACCAAGTACAGCAATAAAAACAACAACTACAGTAATAAAAACACCAAGTACAGCAATAAAAACACCAACTACAGCAATAAAAACACCAACTACAGCAATAAAAACACCAACTACAGCAATAAAAAACACCAACTACAGCAATAAAAAACACCAACTACAGCAATAAAAACACCAACTACAGCAATAAAAACTACAGTAATAAGAACACCAACTACAGTAATAAAGAGCCAGTGCAAGACTAAGGGCGCCTTCCCACGCCGCCACGGCAGCGCGCATACGTCAATCGGCAGGGCTCTTCGCCGACTCTCCGGCGACGTCGAACAAAGTCCGCAGGAGGTAAAACGCAGCGACCGGCGGTCGCAGTGGGAAGGCTACCATTTAAAGCTGTGTTCTGCTAGCAGTGGCGCGAACCCCCACCTCCGCTTCGCGTAGTGAGAGTCTTGAAGGAAGCGCGCTGCCGTCGAGACGTGGGAAGGCGCTCTAAAAACACCAAGAGCAGCTTGAACCGTCGGCAAGGTCGACGGTGGCATGGGTGTGTGTGTGTGTTGCGGCGCGCAGGGCGGGCAAGCGCGTGCCCCTGCGCCTGGCGCGCCTCGACTCGTCCAAGGCGCCCGGGCGCCGTCTGCGCTTCCGCCTCCCTGCTTCCGTCTCCCTGCAGCCGGACCCGGCAGTTTTCCGCCACTTCGCGCCGCTGCGCCCGCCCCCGCCCTCCGCCTGCTCCACCGTCTCCGTCGCCTCCACCGCCTCCACCGCCTCCACCGCGCGCTCGCGCTCGCATTCCCGCACGCGCCCCCGACTCAGGTACGTCGCCCCTCGCCTCCCGCCCCTCGCCCCTCGCCCCTCGCCCCTCACCCCACACCCCTTGCCCGCACGCGGTACGGAATGTTTCTTGTTTCGCGACGCTGGACGGCGGCGGCCTACACGTCGTCTCGCGGGGCAATTCCTACTCCATGTATCTCCCTCAGGCACAACCCTGGTCGTGTCTAGTTGGGGTGTGCTAGTGACTCTTCCCAGGAGCATGCGAAACATCCGCTCGAGAGTTCTCAATAGCAGAAGTGCACCGAACAGTGAGGTACACTGTGTTGTTTCTGGGAAACGGTAGGTTAATAAAACTGAATTGTGCCTTGTTTCAAAGTATTTATTTGCCTTTCATGTAGAAGCAATAGGGTTCGGCGTGCAATGCAAAAAGGGGAAATGAGGCACAGGGCGTGTAATGGAAAAAAAGGGGGAATTAACGCGTTAAAAACAATTTTTGTTAATGAAAATTTAAATTTGTTGCTAACAAATCGTTAATTATAATTTAGCAAGAGGCGACTAATGTCAGTTACATCGTCAATTGTATTACGTAATATACTTTTTCATGTTATTCTAGAAATCTTGTTTACTCCGTATTAGGAAAATACCCGGCGTCGTTCGGTCTTTATATCCAATTCTTTTGAAAGATAAAAAATGATAATTTTAAATAAACCACGATTTTTAAGAGAAATACTTTTAATGTAATTAGTTCAAATTTTAATAAAATACTACACTTTTATTTCATTTATTTTACATCACATGGCTATTAGATTAAAAGAAATATCTTACGCACTGTTACTGGCTTCTAGTTCTCCTGCACCGCTACTGAACTCTTGCGTAATTATTAGGAACCAATCTGCTCTTAGCGACAGGCGAAAAATAACGATATTGGTGTATCTAACAACATTGCTAATGAAAATTATGTGTATATTGCTGAGTATGTTGCACGTAAACTATAAGACACTATAAAGTGTCCCACATGTGTATTATTTTGTTCAGTACTTCTGAATGACTATTATACAGTGATTTTCTGAAAAGAAAAAAATAAGGGAAGGGTCGGTGGTCCGTTCATCGAGTGTGATAAAAATATGTGCTAATAGCTCTGAAGGAGGCCACAGCAAGATAGCCGAAACGTCAATTCAGCGAGACGCGGCTCATCCCGGATAGCCAAGAATGTAGTGATCATCTTGTCCGCCCTTCGTGCCCTGGGCGTGTGCAGCATTTCACTGGTCCCGGCGTGCGACAGGCCGCCGCCGCCGCCCTCGCCCGTGGGGCAGCAGCGCTCGCCCCGCGGGCAGCGGCTGGCTGCGGTCGCGGCCGCGGCCGCGGACGAGGAGGCCGCCGAGCAGGAGCAGCCCAGGGCCAGCCTCGAGGGACTGCCCACGACGCGCGAGGTGGCGCGCGCGCTGCGAGCGGCCGCGCGCGTCGCGGCGCTCAACGCCGCCGTCGGAGACGCCCTCGCGCGCCGCTCCATGTCGCGCGTCGCCGAGCTGCGCGTGGCCCTCAGCAACGTCCTCAAGCGGTGAGCGCACCGCCTACGGGCGGCGGACACGGGTTTTGGGGTTGAGCGAGTGAGGTCGTCGTACGTGAGCGAGTGGACGGGTGAGTGGGCGAATGAGTGAGCCAGTAGCCGAGCGAGTGAGTGAGTGAACGAGTGAGTGAGCGAGTCAGTGAGCGAGTCAGTGAGCGAGTCAGTGAGCGAGTCAGTGAGCGAGTTCAGCGAGCGAGTTCAGCAGCGACTGTCAAGCCGCAGCGAGGTCAGCGAGGCGGTCAGGCGAGCGAGTCAGCGAGCGAGTCAGCGAGCGAGTCAGCGAGCGAGTCAGCGAGCGAGTCAGTGAGCGAGTCAGTGAGCGAGTTAGTGAGCGAGTCAGTGAGCGAGTCAGTGAGCGAGTCAGTGAGCGAGTCAGTGAGCGAGTCAGTAAGTGAGCTTATTAACTCCCTTTAGGTGCCCTCTGGCGTAAGCCAACGCTTGGCGAATAATTTCCGAAATTAAGTTTTCGTCATTTATTCAAACTGTCCGGCTAATGTGAAGATTAACAGGCAATAACAGCATTCAGATTCGCGAATTACTCTCATTTCGGTCTTAAGTCGTAATTTTAGCACTCTATATATCCTTCATTATCCCACGACATGATAGAAGCCTAATAGTTTTTTTTCTAAAATACTCAAGTGTCTCACAATAAAAGTAATCAGATATTCTTAAACTTCTAGAAGAGGTACGTTACAGAAGATAATCTTTTCCTTTGCTAATGAACATGTACGGAAGGTATTATACAACGAATATGTGGCCTTTATTGCCTCATGAATAGACAACTCGGCACATCTGGTGTTTGGTACGATACATTTTGAATCAGACCAATAAATTTCGTGTGGTTAGCAAATACCATTGCAAGACGAGTTGTCTAGAAATCAGGCGCAAATGCCCGATGTGCAAGTCCGTTCTAATTATGAGATATCCCACCGCAAGGTCTCCGGTAAAAGCGATCGTCTTCGATCCCCCACATGAGCTAGAAGTGCGAGACCCGGTATATGGGCATGTCGCAGGGGCTCGCCGCCACACCCCGCCACGCCGCGCACGAGCGGCGCAGACGTCCGCCAGACCTTGGCGGGGGCGGGGGCAGGCGGCCTTCAGGCGCAGGCGCCCTCCTCGGCGGCGGCGGCGGCGGCGGCAGCTGAAGACGGACTCGGCGGCGCGGGCCTCTCAGCGGTGGACGCCCTGGCCGAGGCCCTGCGCGCGTGCGCACACGACCCCTTCGCGCCCATCGACTTCTTTGAAGGTGCGCACGCACCGCTTCCACACTCTCGGGGCTTCGAAAAGACGCTAGGTAGAGGCCGACTGATCTGATCGGTACTTTTCTATTGTTTCGACGATTAGTAGTGATTCCGGGCTCGTCGACAGCTATGGCCATTAACTCCATACGTGTAGCGCATGTTTTTTATCGGAGGGTGGCTTTGATCTTGCGGCGGTTAGCGTACCGGACTGTTGTACCCAAGATCGTGGGTTCAAACCCGATCGAAGCCGTGGATTTTTAAGGGCGAAAAAATCCTTTCTACGCCTTCCTTCGGAGGGGAAGTAAAGCCGGCTGTCCCATGTTCGTAGATTTACGTGCATGTAAAAGATCCTCAAGCCTAAATGACGCTTCTGAGCTAAATTCAAATTGCCTGTTTCTCGCCCAAGAAATACCTTCTTTCTCTGCTAGTTGGTGAAAGGAGCGTAGCGAAATTTGTGTGGTCAGACGGAAGAGCGGGCCTGATGGCCCGAGTCTCGCCACGTAAAATAAGGCAAATTCAATTCAATTCAATTCAATCTTCCCCTGGTGAATGATGAGATCTGGCGAACATGGTCTCTTGTAGTTTGTGGTTTTCCGCAACCAAATACTTCCCACCAGCGAAGCACCATGTCAGCCGGGAAGTTCCCGACTGGTCTCGCGACGTGTGTGCTTGTGTAGTGCGTGTAAGTGTAAGTGTGTGTGTATGTAAGAAGTGAGGATACGATAAGGAAGAGGAAGGAAAGACCGCGTGTGGTCCGTGGCCGCTATGTTAGGGTAGTGTTCTGCTCCTACCTCCTTTGCCTGGTCTTCATCGTAGAAACCATGTAAAACTACCGATCAGAGCAGCTGGTTGCAAGAATTCTCCATTGAATTCTACTTACTATTGGCCATTCAGCACATCAGTGAAATGCAGATTACCATAGTTAACACGAATTCCAAGGGACCGACGTAATATGTAAACTTTGTAAAATTTCGTTATATCCAATTATTTCGTACATGGTGTGATAATAAATGTTACATATTCTAGGGCATTCGCTGGGGTCTAAAGTGATCAGATTATGCCATTAAAGATGTACATGTACACTTCTATTATTTGCAACATTTATACATGTGGCATTTACTTCTGAGTTTTAAGCTACTACGTATGCACAGATGTTTGGTCGTTAGGTCGAAGTCTAGGGGATTTCGTCTATCTGCGCATCATCTTGGCAATTAATTACCAAAAATTCAGGGGCAATTGCCACATGTAAATGCCAAAAGTCAGACCCTTTATATGCAATTTCTCACATTTTCATAGGCAATGTTAATTTTTGGCCCATATAGAGGTCAGTTATCTAGAAGATTGTTATATTTATTGTGAGACATTTGTATTTTATCCGTATATCAATATGCTTTGAGGTCGGCTTGCGTAATTCGTTAGAGCGCAATTCGTGATAAGGGAGTACGACGAAAAGAGTATTTGCTGTCCTCGCCCATTGGTCTTATGGCGGTGCGGGCAGGAGTTAACAGAGTTAATATTAAGGCAATATGTGCTGCAGTCGTACAAGCCGGGCAATCCGATGGCAGGGAGGGCCGTGGCTGAGTGCAGGCGCCGTCGCGGGGTCGTGCGACGTGAAGGGCAGTATGCACTAACAAGGATTGACCGTAGTCGTGCAGTGGGCTGCTGGATGTGCGGGCAGGCGCCGAGTTCAGCAGCTGCGCGGACACAGTCGCTGGGGCGGAGGCGAGGCCGGGGTGTGTGGCGTGGCGGGCTATGTGCCGAAGAGTTTTTGGTGCAGTCGTGCAAGCCGGGCAATCCGAGGGCTGGGAGGGCCGTGGCTGAGTGCAGGCGCCGTCGCTGGGTCGTGCGGCGTGAAGGGCTGTGGGGGGTGACCGTAGTGGTGCACTGGGCTGCTGGCTGTGCGGGCAGGGATGGAGTTCGGCGGCGGCTCGGCTGCCGCTGCGGGGCCGGGGCTGGGGCCGGGGCCGGGGCCGTGCTGCGCGGAGGGCTGCTCGTGCGACGGGCCTCTGCTGCCGGGGCTGCTGCGCGGGGAGCGCTGCACCGCCATCGCCCCCGAAGTGCCGGAGCTGCGCCGCGCGCTGCACGCCTACTCCACGCAGGGGCCCTACGCCATAGGTACTTGTTGCCTCCTCTCCACTTGCGGCGCCACCTCCGACCTCCTCCAGACCCAGTGACGCTGCGCCGCGCCGCGCCGCTCCTCGCCCCCACCCGCCGCGCCAACCGCACCTCGCAAGTGTATGGTTCAACGCTTCCTCAATTAGTTAGCTTTCAAGCCCTCTTCACAATCATAACAGTTTCGTCCATTGGTACTTGTTTAACTGACGCAAATTGTGTGGAATAACCCCGTATCAATGGCTCCCATGAGACATGCAGAGAGAGCCCTATGACTTCACGCGTTACCGTAGCAGCGTCCCTGACCTGGAGGTCCTTGCGATCGACTTGCAACTGTAGCTGAGTTTTGACACTTGCCGTGCAAGTGGCATTCAGCAGCGGTCTGGAGAAGAATTCTAGTAGTCGTCTGCTCTGATCGGTGGTTTTTCGCGGTGTCTTATGATCAATGCCAGGTAAATGTTGCATTCAGGACCTTAACAATCGGACTCCGGACTGCGTGTGATTTTTCCCTCCTCAGTCTGGATTCTGATGTCTCTCCACTCACAAACACGCACTTACATTTAAACATTTAAACGTACTACATGTCCTACACTACCGGGCATGTCGGAAACTAGATCCTAGAGCTTGGAATTATGTAAATGTAAAGTTATTGAAGTTGTTAGAAGAGTAGGCTTTATTGCTCTTCACCAGGAATGAAGACGATGGGGGTATGGAAAATGAAATGATGAGAGTGAAGGGTGAAAGGACGACACACACATATACAAATAAAAACACCACCACCATGCCCGAAGCGAGACACGATTCTGCTGGCCGGAGACCGCTACGGCGATACCGCCTTAGCAATCTAGGCAATCTGAAAGGTATTATCATCACCACCATCACCATCATTATTATTATTATTATTATTGTATTATTATTATTATTATTATTATTATTATTATTGTATTATTATTATCATTATTATCATTATCATTATCATTATTATTATTATTATTATTATTATTATTATTATTATTATTATTATTATTATTATATTTTCCCTCTGGGATGGTGCCCCTGAGGAACAGATACTTGGCGAGGTAAAACCGCGTATTTCTTGTAGATCGTTGCCAAATGTCATGTGCCATCAATGGAGGAACTGACATCTGGTTAAAAGTGCTCTATGAGACAAACGGCGAAAGTAGTTGAAGTGCCCGGAAACACTGAATACGCACTCTCTCGTCAAGCAGTAAATACATACTTTACAGTCCTCGGAATGTCTGTCAATGAAAGTCAGGTGAGATATCTAACATAAAGTTCTACTTAACACTATTTTTACATCTTGCCCCTGATAGTTAGGCAATTTTTCCTGTACTGGTGTGTGGCAGATAAACAATCTTACAGTGTTGACCCGCGAATGGCGATGATATTTCCTTTTGGGACTGTTTCTGGGCTTGCGCCGCCGTTACCACGAACGCATCACATTTCACTATAGACACATCTAAAAATGTGGGTCCTCAAAGCAGAGCAATAAAGACAAATATATCTTTATTGTTATTGATAGCGGTAATCTACTGTTCGCCTTAGGGCATCAGCTGAAGTTACTGTAGAGTCACTGATCGGGAGGTCCTAAGTTTCGAGTCCCGTCGGTAGTAGAATTTTCGAAACTAGGTCAATTTTACCCGCTGTCGGGAGGAAAATTCTTGCGAACGGCGGCAGCTCTCATCGGTAGTTTTCCCTGGTTTCTCGTATCAACACCAGGCGAATGCCGGGTAAATTCTATAACGTACATGTCACAGGTCTTACGCGATCTCTTCCTTGTTCTATCCTCACTCTTTACTTACACACACACACACACACACACACACACACACACTTAAATGCACTACACTACTACACATGCCGGGAGACCAGTCGGAAGCTTAGAGCTTGTCTGAGCTGTGGCGGGGCTCCGCTGGTGGGAGATATCTGGTTGGGGGAAAACCCCGCAAGTCGACACCCCGGAAGTCGGCCTTGGATCTGCCATCCAGCGAAAGAAAATTACCGCCATCTCCTATGAAACGTGCATTTTCTCCCGTGTTGAAACGTGAGATTCGCCGAAGACATACAGTTGGGATTCCACGTATTCCTTCTCCAGGTATCTCCCCAGCGGGGAATAGCCTCACGTTTGTCACGTGTGGTAGTGTAATGCATGTGTGTGTGTGTGTGTGTGTGTGATATAAGTTTTAAGGTGGCTCCACAAATTTGACATACACTGAATGAAAAGCTAGTGTTCGCTCAATCCCAAGCAACTCATGTCCGCGATAAATGTTCGCTTCCGCTGATACATCCCGTCGACCGGCAGGCAGTGGGAAGGGCGAACACCGAATGTTTGTCGCTAGGCTAATAGTGAGCAACCCAATCACAATACTCGATATTGGGCGAGCAGTCCCTCGTTCTTCTCCGAATACCGAATCTGTGGAGCCGTCTTAAGGGTAGAGGATTAAGCACAAAATAAGGAAAGAGGCAGAGAGAGCGCGCGTTGTTTGTGCTTTGTTTCTTATAGTACTGCTTCTACATTCCCCTGGCGTTGATCGGAGAAACCACATAAACTAATGATCAGAGATGCTAGGCAGCTAGAATTACTTTCCAGACAGCGGCTGCATTCGAGCTAGCTATATTTTTAAAGTCGAGCATCCGCCACCGTCAGGATTTAAACCATTGGTTCTCCCAGTTAGAGCAGCTGTAGCAGTAACACAGAGCAACCTCATTCGGCCTGTTATTGGGCAACATTAGACATTATTATGAACATTAACACTACTGAACAGCACAAGCAAAAATGCTTTTGAATACAACCGCACAAAATGGTTTTCCAAATAGAAGGACGAACATATTCATATGAAACAAATAAAATACTCTCAAATAATTGTGTAATAAATTAAATATTTGAACAAAAACAGCCTTCAAGAGTCACGCAATTACATTGTATATATTATATTTCACGATTAACCAAAAAATTGGTGTTTCATAACAAAATATGGAAATTACAAATATTTAATGGTATGCAGTCCCTTCCTTGGAGTTTGATGTCGCCTGACGTCAGTTGTGTTGTAAGCTGTGACTCGCTGAGTATGAGATTTCAGTCGGTATTCGCAGTAGAACAGTAGTGAGAATCAAATATTTGCATTTTTTAATCAAAATAGAAACTGTTTCATTGTTATTGAATGTTCGTCGAGTTTCTTGGTATCTAACAAAACCATAGACCATAGATACTTCTCATAGGGCCGAAGGAGGTTGCTTTCTTTCAATTTATGTGCACTCAGGATACGAAGAATAAAAGATTTTAAATCTATAAAGTAATGGAAGGAATAAACAAATATTTAAGAACAATGTGTTCGAGTTTGATGCATAATCTAGAAATGGTAACATAGTTTGTGACTTCGGAGGTACAACTATTAGCTTATCGGACTGTTATACTCAACGCTGCAGATTCAAAGGCATGGTTTTGAAGGGCAAAAAGCTCTTCGTATTCCTTTTGTCGGAGGAAAAGTAAAGTCAGCTCTGTCGTGTTTTACATTTACTGCATGTGAAAGATCTTCAACTCTGCAAGAAACCTCTAAACTAAATTCAAAAACACCTGTTTCGACTCCCGAGTGTAATTTGTATGGCCAGTCAGAAAAACGACTACAAACCAAAGTACGTCTCCCCATGTAAAATAGCCAAAATTCAATTGAATTGAATAATAAATGCAACATTTACAGCTTTACGAGAAAATCTAAGTCGCGCGTAAGACGATTCTTCGTACGCCTTTAGGAGGGGAAGCAAAGTCGGCAGTCCCATGTTGTAGCTTTACTGGACGTCACTGCAATGCGCAGAGCGGTGGCAGCGCGGGCCGCGGAGCACGGGGCGGCGGCGTGGCGAAGGAGGCGCTGCGCAGGCGTCGGCCAAGCAGCAGGCGCGCGACTTCCTGGGCCAGCCCGAGCTGTGGGAGCTGCTGTCGCTGCGGCGGCGCCACCGCCTGGGCATTCTCTCGCCGCCCACGCGGTGCGTGTCCGCGCACTCGGCGCTCGACCCCGCCCTCGCACCCGCCCACGCCCACCCTCACGCCCACCTCCACCCGCACGCCTCGGGCCGGTCCTTCGCGAGGCCCACGCATCCACGTGCGGCGTGGCGGCGGTAGCACGCGGACCCGCCTTCTAGTGCCGCTCTCAGGGCAATTGCGGTCGAAGGCATTTCGGCGGCGACCAAGAAATTGCAGCGCACTCAGTTCTTCTCAATGTATTTCGGCCCAACAATTTCTTTCTCAGGCATTTGCTACGTAAAAATCTTTCATACCAAGGATGGAATTACGTCGTAAATTTTTCCCTCAAGACATTGGCGTTTATAGTATTATTTCATAACGAGGATGAGCTTTCGGAATGATGTCTCTTCACAGTCCCTCAAGTTCATTTTGTGCCGAGAACTCCTGCTAATAGCGAACATGTCAACGTGGTCCCGTGACAATTCGTAATGAGGGACGACAATGAACTGCATCAAAACTGTCATAGTAAAAAGTCTACAAAGAATTTTAAAAAGAATAATGAATTATCATCGAACTACTGGGAATCTAAGAAATAGAAGTTCGAAAATACGCAATATGTTTTAATTAATATTTTTTGAGAATATAAAAAGGAATATATTTTCATTATGATGCATATATACAGAAAGTAATAGTCTGTACGCAAAATTTTATAGTTCTACGAAGAATTGTGTGTTAACAGAGAAGAACAAAAATGTGTTAACTGAGAAGAACAAAAAATGTGTGCTAATCGAGAAGAACAAAAATGTAAAAGTCACTTGATTCCATGTTGGGAACTTCATGAAATTTCCGATTTATTCCATTAAATGTTCGAAATTTTTCTGTCAACTACATGCTAGTTATTCGTAATGTTTGTAGTAGTTATTTATAATACGAGTGGTAAACCGACATTTTATTTTGCAAGTAGGAAATAATGCGACACGAGACCAATACGACGAGTGATGCAATCCTACGAGCAAAATAAAGTCACTTTTACCACCTGTGTCACACACAATTTTTTAAACAAACAAACTAACATCCATGTTGAATAAAGCGAAGTTATCCATCTTCCCCCCGCTCAGCTTTGACACCGGCGAAGTCTAACTTCTTCCCGACAATCTCTTTGATATTTTAACCTTTTGATTAAGAGAGGTCTCTCCACGATACCACCATCAATTTGTGGGGGGTTCGGAACCCCCAGGGGCGTTCGCGCGAAACTAAAGACGCTATTGCGAAGCAAAGACATCTAGCGGTACTCTGACGTGACGCACTTTCACGAATTGAGTTCCTAGTAGTTTTACGTGTGGTTTCCACCTGAAACCCCTGGGCCACTGCATACCTTTATCCGTTTTGTTATTGGTCTGTAATTTGTTCTACTATATATAATATTTGTTGCTTGAAGTTTAGTTATTTTTTATTAAATTGAAATTATTATTAAATTTTCTGTGAAAAAGAGCTTCAAATTTCGAATTTACAGTAGCACTTAAACGCCAGTTTTTTAAAAATTGCTCCAAGGTTTTCAAAGAAAATTGCCATTTTGGACCATGTTTTACTGTTCTTTAAAAATCTTAAAGTAATATTTCCGCTCTACAATTAGGATACCGGAAAATTACGAAAATTTCAAAAAAAACAAAAAAAAAAAACTTTGGGCGGCGATAGATGGCAGCTGGTAAGAGTATGAGGCAAGTACGAGTATGTAGCTGAGACCCAAAAGAAATAGAAAACAAATACGGGAAAGTCTGTGCAAGGCAAGAACTGAGCTGCAATATAAGTTAGCCATGTGACATTTTCTGGTAGGAACAAATGTGTAAATTTGTGAATATTAGTCGAACAGAGAATTGGTTTGAATATAGTTTTGTGTTTTGTTCCATTTATTCTTGTCTTTTATTGGAATATAAGTACTATTCAGGAATTTCATGAGTTAATTTATCAGAATCAAGTAAGTTACCAATATCCTGAATCCACCAAGGCTCTAAACGCCAATGTTAATGAGGCCCAACGCCGAACAAAAATTGAACGTTGTGCCGTCCACCATGTTGTTGGCAACAAACACGCGAACTCAGCGAACAAATTCGACTTTTCGGGATTACAATCTAGAATAAAGACAGATAATAACACAAACACTTAAGTTAACTGTATCAACGAGAAAAAAATCGTAATATTTTTTTTTGTCAATTGATCGATGAGTATTCTCCACAGAGTTCAGAGAACACCTTTTCTGTCTTATACAGAACATTTTACTACTAATCTCATCTGCAAAACTACTTTTGAAAAAATTAAACTCTTTTGGTTTTTATTTATATAAATATATACTGACACAAGAATATAGCTTCCATAATGGGGTATGATGGAAAGAAAGGTTGTTTTTTTCAGTTATTACAAATTTTCTCTTAAGGATATCAACTTCATTATTCATAGGATTAAGATGGATATTTCCACACTATTAAGAACAGTTTTAAATTAACATTTAGTATAACACTTCAGTTTAAAATTGAGGAAATGAAGATGTCATGGGAATGGAAAATAATTGATTATTACAAATATTATTTCCAATAACAAATGTAATAATAACAGTAAGATTCTTCAACTAATAAGGATTTAGATATGTACATTCTAAGAACATATTCCATAGATTGGGAAATTTATTTTTATTTATTTATTTAACATCAAAAACAGTTAAATTGTGTATCGCATTTTTATAAGAAAACTGGTATTATGTATGAATCTCACATATACTTACATGTGAAAGGATATTTGATAATTGTTCGATTCGTATAACAATGCTGCACATGAATTAATCATATTGTTTCAATATAAAGTAAACGCACACTTAGTTCATTTATTTACTCCCCAGTTGCCATCAACATGGCGGATTGCGCAGGGAACAATTTGCAGCGCTCTTAGGGAAGGAGGGTAGGACTATTCCAATATCCACGTAAGGATCCTGTACGATTGTCCTAAATTGACAAGCATTCAAGATAGATTAGTCTTCATCAATCTTTCAATTATCAGTTCATCAATCACCAATCACAAAACATCAATTTTTCTCTTCCACTTTTCAAAAAGTAAATGTAATTAGCTTAATAGCAATAATGGTTCAGTAAACTATAAAAGCTACGATGACATGCATTTATCGTATAATTTGTAAAGATTACGTTATAGGCAAGTAATATTACTTGAACCTGCAAAAAATGTTACCTAAACTGAGGATGAGCTGATCATTCATATCGAATAGCAATCATCACGATGAGTAAAAACAAAGTGAAACAGGTACCAGTCATATGTTGAAACACTTATATATTACAAGTTTTACAGATTTAATTTTTAAAAACAGATTTTATTGAGAATATAAGTGTTGTGGTGCGTTATCGTTGGAATTTTGTTGTTTTTGTGTTGGATTGTTTTATTGAGAAAACAATTTCTAAACGTTTTGAACTCTCTAACAGTTTGCAGTTATCAAAATTGAGAGAGTATAACTAAAATTGGACCTGTTCCAATCTTTACAAGCGTACTTTGCACGTTCAGACATCCTGATGTAAAACTCTTGATGTCCAAACACACAAGAATTTAGAAGATTCTCATTATTATTTTTATTTATTCTAGCTTGGCCAATGGCCCTCTGCACCCTCATAAGATAAATACATGTAAAGAAACTATATTTTCGTGCTTTCCACTCTTGGTGCGTGGTTAAGAGTGGTTGCGCGTGGTTGAAACTAAGGACCGCTAGAGGGAATGAGTGGGACGATTGTTGAAAATATTTAAATTTAAGTTATTAAAGTAAGTGCTGTAAACAGAGAAGCGGTTAGTCAGCTTTAATTGTCGTTTCTCTGTTTACAGGTAAGAGCAATTTGTTTATGTCAAATAGTCTTTGTAAATGATAATGTTAATAGTCTTTGTAAATGATGGTTCATAAAAAGGAATAAAACTCTGTTTACAGGGAAACAAATTTAGCTAATCACTAGCCTACATAAACAATTGTCTTATATACATTAATATTATTTATATACAAGAATCATTTGAGAATAGAATAAACAGAATAAACCGAAATTTATTTTTAGGTATAAGACAATACAGTAGTTTGTAATGGGAAAAGACTCATCGGTTTACGTCTATGGGGGATTGAAATATTCTCTTAGTATCTTTCTCTTAATCGTTTGCGATGAGGATTTACCTATGTGAAAGGGAATAGCTGAAGGAATCATTAATATTTTGGAATAGAATTTTACGGATGAGAGGGAGAAATGGGCGGGGATTGGCGTAATGCCAAGTTCATTATGTAACTGCGCGTACGAAATGTACCAGGGAGTTTTTGTGATGGTGCGTAGGAATCTAGTTTGAAAAATTTGGATTTTGTTGATGTTTGTTTTGGATGCGGCAGCACAGACCTAGGAAGCGTAGGACAGAATGGGTCGTATCATTGCTTTATAGAGACGAATAGCAACATGTAGTGGGGATTATTTTTTGAGAATCGAATGTTTCGTTATATTATAAGTCAGATATTACTTGATTTCCTTGGTCAAATATTATTTCCTTGCTACACTGTTCGACGAATCCTTGCTCCCAAAAGGTTGGTACATGACCTTCATCTTCTTCCTCTTCGCCCCCCCCCCGCGAAACCCAAGTAACCGCCCTGTTCACCCTCCAGCGCTGCGCAGCCGCCGTCGCCGCATTACTATGCAAAAGACGACGCGACGGCGGCGGCGGCGGCGGCCGATACGCCCAGGATTACTTTCCTGGCGCTTGGATGCGAAACTAAAATTGCCCCATTATTTCATGATCTTACGCCAGCACCTCCCGCCTCCCCTCCCCAACCACCGCAACGTCGGCGGCTTCTAATACACGACTCGGAACGGTAATCCCCGGCAATAGAGATAACGGGCTCCACTTTAAAACAATCCGCCCCCTCCAATCGCGCCGCTGGGCCGCCGCCGCGCCGTGCAAATCATTTTTAGCGTCGTCGGCAGCGGGGGCGGCGGCTCGGGGCCAGGGGTGGAACGGGCCGGGGCGGCGTGAGGGCGGAGAGCCCGGGGGAAGGCCGCGGCGGGGGCGGCGGGGGCGGCGGGGGCGGCGGGGGCGGCGGGGGCGGCGGGGGCGGCGGGGGCGGGGGCGGGGCGGCGGGGGCGGCGGGGGCGGGCGGGCCGGCCGGGGCCGGCGGGGCGCGGCGGGGGCGGCGGGGGCGGCGGGGCGGCGGGGCGGCGGGGGCGGGGGGGCGGCGGGGGCCGGCGGGGCGGCCGGGGCGGACGGGCGGGGGCGGCGGCGGGCGGCGGGGCGGGGCGGGGGCGGGTCGGGGCGGCGGCGGGCGGCGGGGGCGGAGGCGAGGGAGCCGGGCAGCGCGGGCGGGGCGCGACAGCGGGCGCTAATTTCCTGTTTTCTTGCCGCGGGAGCGCATAGCTGTCGCCCGGGTGACGCAGGGCGCCGACGGGCGGCGGCGAGTTTTTACAATTATTTTTGCTTATCGCAACGGGGGGCGCGGGGGCGCGGCGGTTGTTAAGCGGCGCTGATTAAGGCCGGAACGGCCAGAGCGGGATCGTAACTCGCGCTTACTTCGCGCGACCCCGGCCGCCACCGCCCGCGGCCGGCGTTATGGAAACGAGGCGCAAACTGCGACCCGCCGCCCGCGGGCTCCGCCGCTCCGCGTCAGCGCCCGCGGGATGGCTAAATAGCGGCGGGGTTGGTAGTGGTAGTGGTTGATCCAAGATACGGTGGTGATGGTGGCAATGGGAGCGGAGGAGGCGGCAAGGATGCGCGGTGGTGGCGGAAGGGATGTGAGCGGTGGCAGAGGTGACATGGGGAGGACGGATTTGGCAGTGGTGGGGGTGGCAGCGGTTGCTGATGAGAGACGGTGGCGGTGGAGGTAATGGTAGCGGAGGCAGCGGAGGCAGCGGTGACGCGGTGGTGGAGCCGAAGTGGGCTGTGGCGAGGCGCGTGCGGTGGCGGTGATGGTGATGGCTGCTGTTAGACGCGATTGTACATGGGCGGTAATCGCAGCGAGGGCGGCGCTGGTGGGCGGTCACCAGGCGCGGTGCAAGCGGAGGTGGTGATGGTGATAAAGGTGGTCTTGGTGGGCGGTGGATATGATGGCTGAATGCATGTCCCTCTGCACAGGAACATAACAGGCCCGTGAAGTGGCAGAGGAGGTGTCGCGTGGACGGTTATTCGGCCGGAGGTGTAAATGAGCGCGTCCTAGCGGTGATTTTCACAAGAAAAAAGTACTTGCTTGACCTTGTGAAAATAAATAAAGGAATTTATATATGGAAATGGCATCCGGATATTGAAACTACATCATTTATATTTCATTTTCCGCAAATAATTGTTATAGTTTCAGTATTGGGTACGTTATTTCTTACATATTTCTACTCAAAACGAGAGCAAAACAAAATAATCTGTCCCTGATACCCTTTTGATACTTATTCCGCTTAAATTACTATTTAAAATTTCACCCGACAGTAGCCCGAAGGTTGTGCGAAGATTTCTCCGTCATGATAAAAATGTATGTAAGCGAGTCCGATGGATATCTTGTAGCCAAATAAACACTGGCTACAAGTCATGAAGTTCGCATGGCTGTCACAGTCTTCCTTTTCTCATCATCGACATACATGTCATCAAATATCATTTGTTGAGTTCTTGATGCACCATTCGGACAATTCAAGTCAAAAAATTGTTTCTGAGATGCCATCCTGTGCAATAATGAAAAAAAAAAACACAAAAATACTGTCGTTGTGTTTCTGAGATTCCAATTTTTTTTGAAGAGATTATCATTTGTAACAAACTAGAAAAAATAGTAATTGCTGCTCCATCTAGAATGAAAATATTTAGAAGCTTCTTCTCCATTTCAGGGATTAGGCAGAAGTGCCTGTTCCGACTTCGCTCTGCACATCAGGACCATCTCTTTCTGGGTCGGCCGATATCTCTTCTTCCCTTCGGTTGGTAGTTCATCACTAATTGTGGAATACGATCTTCCTCCATTCTTTCGATATGGCGCCGGCAGCGGAAGCAAATTGCATGTAGAACCGGGTTTTACTCTTTTATAATATCTTTGAATTCATATTTCATTCATATTGAAAAAAAAAAACGCACGCGATTTTTATAAAAGACTACATTCGCAATATAAATATTACATGAAAAGCAGTTTGTTAAATGAGAAATGCTGTAAATATTATGTTTTACAATTTCCGTAGATGTTTCTGTAGGCTATAAAAGTATTGTAAATATTATTTTCTACAACATTCTTTGAATTCCAATGTTGGGAAACTAATCCTATCAAATTTCTGAATCCTCACTTCAATATAATAATTTTAAGAATTTTTATAAATGTGACGTGGGCTGCATGAATTTGAATGAATACAAGTTAATTGGTTTCAAGTTTTCAAATTTAATCAAGTTTAAATTTAATCAATTTTGACAGAATATTACAAAAAGGGTAGCCGTTTTTACCTCCGTTGATCATCGCTGAAATGTGTCTCCGACACAACCTGCCCTCTGGCTGGCGAATCGCACACCAAATGATCTGCCCAGTTTTGTGCTGCACTCTACCGGCCAATTGAGTAACTTCCAGCCTTTGCCACCGGGAAAGGGCACCTTGAAGTCGACTTCCGGCACACGCGGCGTCAATGTAATGAGGTGGCGGAGCAGTGGCGCTGCCTGGCGTGGATTTGAGAAAAACCTCCCACATAAATTCAATCTTGGGCGGCAAAAAGCGTTACTGTTGCCGGGACGCGTTAGCGCCGCCCGACTGATCAAAGAGAGGCACGCCCCAGGCACAGCAATCTGCGCGCTCCCCTCCGCGCCCCCCGAACGGCTCCTCTCGCCCCCCC
>BOPP01000015.1:9236841-9251079 GCA_017312745.1 Gryllus bimaculatus | reverse complement strand
CCCCCTCCCTCAGTGTCGTCTACCCGTTGTCCATAGTGTTTCCCTTTCAGTATTGCGCTTTCCACCCTCACCAACTTCTCTGCTCCAAACCATTTGTCAAGTCTTCTGCCTTCTGTCATTTGCTATTCGTGTTCCCTTTTGGATTTTCCTCCTTCTACCCTTGGATTCTCTAGTTCTCCGTCTACTTTTCGTGTTTTCACTCTCTTCAACTTCTGCCGTTCTTAAAGAATTGAATCGGAATTTTTAAGAAACTGATTCGAGATGTAGAATTTTGCCGACGAATCAAATCAAATTGCCATAGTAACATCTTCACAGCTGATTTTCGATCATCTTGTACACCAGTCGCAACACCGGTGTTGGTGCAATCATTAATCGCCACCGCTTGTATTCTCCTCCAGACAGCAAATGCATTCGACCTAGCAACCTAGCTAACGTCGCAAATTCAGTCACCGTCGTCACTCTCTACTCCTAGGATCAGAGTGACTGCTGTGGCAACAGCAGTTGCACGAGAGCTATCTCAGTCAGTCTGAGTGGTTGGATAACATCACTTACAAGCACGCCCTTTAAAGTTCCAGCTTCCCCCGCATGCAGTTACAGTAAAACCTGCCTAAGACGGAACCTGAAAGTACCTTACATATTTCCGTCTTAACAGGTTTCCGTTTTATAGAGAGTTGCTAAAATGTCAACATAGTACAACTTACGTTATAGTATTTTCGAAATAATTCTGTTTATGAAACAAAATAATGAAGCATTATTTATCAAAGAAATTAATACAGGAAATGAAAAAATATCACTAGTAAAACAAAGGTAAAATATAAAACAAGAAGTTATTTCGAATTTTACAAATAAATTAGCATATGTAATGGTACGCTAGAATGACAAGATCGAATTCTCAGAATTCCAGTATCAACAGAAGGTAACGTGGTGACGCTTTTAAAAATTGAACGGGATGCTGACGATCAACATAAGGATTTGGAGGTAATAATCACTTAAATTCGCTAAAATATTTTCCGTTTCGGCGTTGGACAATTGTCCGGCTTACAGAGGTCATACAAAATCATTCCATTCTGAGATTGTTGATCGGTACGTCAGATTTCCGAGTTACAAAGGTTCGATCTTAGATAGGTTTTACTGTAATAGTTTGATATCGTCTATAATTTAGTATCGCGGCTCCCAGTTCTTTACGATGTGTAAACCAGGATCTCCTTAATGTTAGTATATTTTTATAATTATAAGAAAGTATGTAAGCCGATCCGATGACCGAGATCGCTAACGCAGTAGTGTCTTAGCGGTCTTGGACCAGAAGATCGTGGGTTCAAGTCCCACCTCGGGTATAGATATATGTGTCTATATATTTGTGTGTGTCTACTTCATCATTCATGATCATCACAATTTCACCCCATCCCCCACTTCTAACTGCCTACTAACGTCCTGGGGTGTAAAAATGGAATTAATGTTCAAATGCTGAAATAGAAAATAACGTGCACCTACCCCGCTATTCAAGACTGAACCCTGGTGGGATGATGGGATTTGACACCATGATGACCGATTCACGAAAAAAATTAGCCATGAAATTTTTCTAGTTTCAGGACAGAATCTCAATATAACAAGTGTCACAAAATGGACAACCCTGCTTAAAACGGAAACCTCCTTAAAACGGAATATTTTTTGTCCACATCGATTCCGGTTTAGTCAGATTTTATTGTACTAGATTTAGATTTTTTGAATAATCTGATCTCATTTCAAACATGTATTCAAACATAGATTTCGATTTTTTGAATAATCAGATCTCTTTTAAAATTTTTGCGGAAAAATTATTTTTTTTCTTAAATTTTTTGAAATAAGTAAACAAATAAAATTAATCAAATTCCTTTAAAATAAATTTCCTTGAAATAATTACAAACTTTTATTTTCTGCGTTTCGTGTGTACGTGTATTTCCTTCAATGAAGTTGTGAATAGCAATGCTTAAAACTCAGGATACACAATTGTGTATGTAAGGTTTTTCGAAAAATAATAGTGAAACTTTACAAAATTGACATGGGAGCAATAATCCTATCAGAAATGCATCACAAAATGAAAAATATGTTTTCCAGATTCTAAAAAAGTCAGAACTGACCGACTAAATGGTCCCCTCATGCCTCCCTCCGTCCCTCCGTCCGTCCCTCCATCCCTCCCTCTGTCCCTCCCACCATCCCTCTGTCCCTCCCTACATCCCTACCTTCGTCCCTTCATTTCGGTTGGTAAATTTGAGAGAAATTATTTTATCTTGGACGCTGTTTTCTTAAAATGCAAGAGATTCGTAGTACCAGAATACAATTTGAAACAAATGACAATTAAGTATCAATTAGATAACTACTACGAGCCGCTTTTCAAAATTGCCTTTTCATTATGTGAAGAATAAATGTATAAGAAATCTATTTTTTATACATTGATACATCGAAGTAGAATTAGTCGAGTTATGTTACTCTTTATCTAACAGCATCTTTTAAAGAAGGATTTTTGCTGACGAATAACGGAAGAAAAAACTCAGAAATGTCCATCTACCACAGAGTTGAAATGTGAGTAAATACTAATATCAAAAATATGTCTGACGGTTGATTAATTACTTCACCAGCCCTTTTTTGTTAGCAATGCTCGGGTGAAAGGCAGACGTGATGACGGAATAGTCCCACTAAGTGATCTCAGTGCTTGATATACTTCATTTTAAAATATTTATGCCAAACTATATACTGAAAGACTTATGAGTCAAATAACGAATAGCAACTCTAGGATGTTTTCACAACCAATTTGAACAATTTATAACGAAATATTATCGAATTTCTACACAAAATTAATCATATATTTAAAAAATTTCCAAACTACATGAATAGCAAATCTTTAATGATGGGCGGCCTTTCCTTTAGAGCCATGATGTCTTATGCGACTTTTTGCCTTTTTGCCTGGCAATGACAAACTGTGCGTGAGAATTCAGTCGGTATGCGCAGTACGAGAATAGGTGGAATGACATATTTGCATTGTTCAGTCGAAATCCAAACTCTTTCATTGGTTTTGGATTTTTGCTGAGTTGCTGAGAATGTAGTGAAACCATGAATATGTCTTCCGTGGCCGGAGGCTGGGTAAGTTTGTTTCAATTTCTGCACGCATCGGAAATTAGTAATATAGCTAATTTACATTCATCATCTGACTTTATAATTCATCATCTGGTGTTACTACTCAATTATTAACTTGTTGTTTGCTAATGAAAATAATTTATTCTTACGTTGGTCAATGTAATGTTGCAACTTTCAATAAATTACGGTTTCCTCAGAACACTTACATGCTTTTACGTATTCATATTTCACGTAGTCAGTTGATTTAAACGTTTTACAAGATACATAGATGCATTTGACCTTGCGGCATGACGTTTTGAGCTGGTAAAGTTGTTGATTACGATTGCAGAATACAGGATGAGTCAATTCAGGTGGAAATAAACACACTACCGAATTCCTCTCAATTAGTTGAACAAATGTTTCCTGTATTTTACTGAAAAACGTTTCTTTTCTGCTCAGCAGTTACTTGATTTGTCGTCCATAAGACTATGCTAGAAGCAATTCGAATTATCTAGGATATTTATAAGAATTGCCAAAATTTTGCAAATGTGTGTACAGATGGAATTGAGGTACAAATTCCGACAGGCTTAATAGCCCGCGAACCTCTCGCACCCACTTTTAGGGCGTCAGAACCGTAACTCGCCAGCCGGACGAGAATCGCAGTACACTCACTGTTTGCAAAGACTCTAATGATATACCGAATCTAGAAAACAGTTTTGAGCCAAGAAAATTCGCATATATTTGAGGTGTTATACAGGTTGCTAAGAAATTTTGTATAAAGCAAAACTATCTTCAATTTTTAGATTTCAAATGTTAATTGTTTACAGATTTCGAAAATGAGACGAGTTTTTTACTGTTTTTTGAGAGATAAGAGAAGAAAATGTCATGAAAAAATGTCAGCCATTTTTGAGAAAATTTGTTATAAAAAAATTAAAAATTGCCTGTACTTCACACAAACCTTGTTCCCCAAAATTACTCACATTTCAAAAATTGTACATGATCTTATTTCAATTTTTTATCTTTGGGAATTTGGGAAAAATTGACAATTTTTAATTTGTGGTACAATTTTTCTGAAAAATTGCTCAAGATTTTTCTTCACATTTTCTCCGAGTGTGTATTAAAAGACGGTGTACAAAATTGCACTAAAGCTATTCTCGGCAAATTCTCTATATTTCTGAAAATTGCAAAAAGTTAACTTTGAAAAGTATAATATTGAATACAAAGAGTTTTGTCTTAAATGAAATTGTTTTAGAAACTCAGATCGTCAGAAAAGGTCAAGTATTGTTTTTGTGAAAACAAATAGTTAATATGTAATTTCTGTCTGAAATTAATGCAAATTATTTTAAAAAATATTGCCTTCACCTGCCCTATTTTTTTCTTCATTTTCTGCGGATATAACATAAAATAATGGTGCAGGTCAAATTTTCGTTGAACGCTCTGAATATTCGAAAATTGCAAGTTTAGAAATTATGGCAATAAGTAAGTGCTGTTGTAGCACCACTAGCTTCCCTTAGAATAGTGTATATCACAGGGGCTTCATATAAAGGAAAAATAATAGCTAAAACATTTCAATTGATTAAAAATTCATTCATTTTTATAAGTTATTAATGAAGCTGTATCACATAATTAATATTATAAACAGTATTGCATAACTATTACTAAAGGCGAGAAAGTATGTGGCTTTAGAACCAGTAGTTTTGCATAACATCATTATAAATTTGTAAGAGAATCAAAGTTAATTTTTGTGTGTCTGTGCGATCAGTGTGAAAAAACGATTTCGTTCCGTTTACCGCAGTCTCCCCCACGATTCTCTGGCTGCGATTGGCTGAATGTGTGATGACGCAATTACTCGTACCATAAGCAGAAAATACGTCATAGGCTGTGCCGTAAGTTTCCTTGAACGATTTCTTAAAAAAAAAGGTCATTTATAACCTTGGAATGCAAAAGTAGTGCCTGGTAATTCGCATATGCACGGGCGATAAACTCGACTCTAACTGGTTTAGTGCACTTTTTACCTAAATTACTATTTTGGTGTGAGGGGTTCTCAAAATATGTATTTCTATTAATACACCTATGACCTCGGCAACACATCTAAGTTTATACTGCTTATACTCTATTTCCGCGTACTTCATAGATAAGAAAGTCATATGACTTTGTTTATTTCCTTCTGGGTTTAGGGCAACTACAATTTTGGTCACTAATATGGTGATTAGCCTTTCAGTGGCTTTGAACAACAACTGTGACATGTTGAATAAATGAAAACACGAGTGCGTTTAATGGAGCGCCGTCGCCGGCAGAGGGCGGGGCGAAGGAACACACGGGCGGATGCGCAGGCCCCGAGGCCGGAAGTCCCTTGGGAGAGCGGGCGGCGAGAATCAGCGCGCCTGTCTACGTGCCCCCTCCCCCTCCCATGCCATCGCCCTCACCCCACGGCCCTTCCCTCCGCGCCTGGTCCTTCCGCGCCCTGCTCCGACCCGCTCCGCCATACCTCACGCCGGCTCCGGCCACGTCTTTCCGGCTCTTCCGCGCACGCCTCGCCCTTTCGCGCCGGTGCTCGCCCCGCCACGCACGCCACTCCTAAGCAGCCTCTCACGTCTCCGACGCACCACCCCCCCGCACTGGCAACCCGCTCTCCCCCTCGTTATGCCAGACCACTCCCTCCCCGTCAGCCGCTACGCCACGCCAACTTATCCCCCACGTCTTGCACGCTCCGACCCCCTTGCGTCTTGCCTCACCCTTGCTGCTTCTCCTGCCGTTCTTGATCTCCCCGCCCTTCCCCTCCACTCGTTGATGCACCACCGGTCCGCATTAGTCACGCTGCCGCCTCTCCTCCATGCAGCCGCTCGCGCAGCCCAGCGCCAATCCTCGCACGTCTTGCACCGCTTCCGACCCCGTGCTTCTTCTCTCTTCCCCGTCCGTTCTTGGACTCTCGCTTTCTCTGCCTACTCGTCACGCCATCTCCGCTTACCAACATCATCCCCTCCTCTCATACGCTGGTCTGCGCACCAGAGCACGAAACGTATCTGCAGTCGCTCCGCCCCTACTCACTGCTCTTCCCACCCGTTCTGCTTTCCGCTGCTCGCTCGCCCGCCCCGCCCGCCGTCCGAGGCGCGCTGTACGGATGGGCCGCACTTGTCCCGGTACGAGCGGCGGCGCCAGATGAAGACTGATAAATGGGCGTCGGTCGGCGGCGGAGCGGGGCGCCCGCGAGGCCCGACGGGCGAGTGGGCGGGCTGGACGGGGTGACGAGGCGAAGGCGAGATGGCAGTCCGCGGACGCGTGGAGGACCGCGGATGTGGCGTTGGGGAGGCGGACGCGCGAGGTGAGCTGGCGTGAAGAGCGTCTGGAGAGCTTGATGGCGCGAGCCCTGGTTGACAAGAAAATGGCAACGTAGGAAGGGGTGTGGGACGGGCGGGATACTGGGTGAGGTAGGGGGACAGGTTGTGGATGGCTAGAGAGATCGGAGGCACTGGAAGAGGATGAGCGAGCGAGTGGACGTGTAGCCAGGAGTGATTAGACCGTCGGTCGGGAAGGGGGGGGGGGCGTGCGTCAAGTAGATGTACCGGCAGCAGTAGGGCTTTGGCGAAGGAGAATGAAGTGATTTACGAGACGGGTGAGGGCGCTGGCAAGCGTAGTGAGGAAGACAGCGTGGGCGGGCGAGAGCGGGCGGAGCGGGCGAGGCGCGCGGCGGGCGGATGCGCGAGGCGGGCGGAGAGCGGGGCGGGCGCGAAGAGCGGGCGGCGAGAGGGCGAGGGGTGGAGAGTGGCCAGACCGGCCCAGGCGAATGTGTGGGGGTGCGGCTGCAGGAGTGGATGTGTGGGGCAGCCGAGCAGCGGGTGGCGGCGAGTAGGAGGGGAGCGGGCGAGATGGCTGGGTTAGCGAGTGGGCGGAGGGCGAGGCGGGCGAGGGCTGAGCGATGTGACGCGCGGATGGCGTGGCGACATCTTAATGCCTACCGGTACTTGCTGTTCATTCAAGTTTATCTATCGTTTATTTCTTTTTCTGCATTTTCGCGGCGCGGGATTCTTTTTGAGGCCGCCCGGTCGTGAAATTGCCTATTTTATTTTTTAGAAAAGGCGCCGGCGGGCGGGGCGCGTCGGGGGGCGAGGGGGGCGGAGGGGCCCGAGGCTTAAGGGCTCGCGCGGCGGCGACTTCCGCCGGGTCGCGCCCCGGGAGGAATGGGACTGTCAAACAGACGCGCTGGCGAGCGCGTGCTTAATGAAAAAGTTGAATTTGTAATTAGAAAATTCAATAAAAGTGCCGTTTGCACGCGCCACGACAAGCTTCTTTTTTTCTTACTGCGCGCCCTCCCACGCCCCGCGCCCCGCCAACTTCGCCTGTCGCCGGGGGGCGTCGAAGGCATCGGGAAGGGAACGGGGCAGGCAGCGCGTTGGAGACCACTTGAAGAAGAGGTGACGGTGAATTAAAAGCGATTGTTAAAGAAAAGCGACTGAGGAGGACGATAAGGCGGCGAAGACAACGCAGGACTCGGCCGAAAGAAACGTGGTCGGTAGAGGAAAAGGAGGAGCCTAGTGGTGTGTGTGTGTGTGTGTGTGGTGTGTGTGTGTTGTGTGTGTGTGTGTGTGTGTGAGAGAGAGAGAGAGAGAGAGAGAGAGAGAGAGAGAGAGACGAGAGATGAGAGAGAGAGAGAGAGAGAGAGAGACAGACTGCAGATACAGACAGATCAGACAGATTCAGAAGACAGACAGATCTATCAGAGAGACAGACAGATTCTCAGCAGAGACAGACAGATCTAAGACGAGACGACAGATCTAACAGAGAACAGAACAGATCTACAGAGAGACAGACAGAAGCATCTACAGAGAGAAGACAGATACGTTACAGAGAGACGACAGAGAGACGATCTACAGAGAGACAGACACAGAGAGAGATCTATCAGAGAGGATCAGACGAGAGACAGATTCAGAGAGACAGACAGACAGATCTACTCAGAGGCAGACAGACAGACTCCACAGAAAGAACGATCTATCAGAGAGACAGGACAGACAGGATCTACAGAGAGAAGACTGAATCAGCGACAGACGGGAAGACAGACAGAAAGAGAGAGACACACAGAAGGAGAGGAACACACAGACGAGAGGACACACAGACAGAGAGTAGCAACAGACAGAGAGAGACACCACAGCGAGAGAAGACAGACAGAGAGACGACAGAAGAGCGAGACACAAGACAGAGAGAGACACAGACAGAGAGAGACACAACAGAGAGAGACACAACAGAGCAGGAGAGAGACACACAGACAGAGAGAGACAACACAGACAGAGAGAGCCACCAGACAGACCGAGAGACAGACAGACAGAGAGAAGATCAAAGAGTCAGAGACAGAGAGCAGACAGAGAGAGAACAGACGAGAGAGACAGACAGAGAGAGAGCAGACAGAGAGAGAGACAGACAGAGAGAGAGACGACAGAGAGGAGAAGACAGCACAGAGAGCAGGGTGGAGGTGTGTGGATAGTGGCGACGAAGCGGGGTAGGTGGGCGGAAGTGCCAAATACGTCGAGCGGCGTTGGTGCCGCGGGAAAGAGGCGAGGCCAGAGGCAAACGAGTGGCCGTGGGTGTTGGCTGGTGCGCGCAGCGGAGTCTACGACGGAGGCAGCGAAGAGCCGTCCGTTTTCGCTGCTCTGCCCGGCCGGCCGACTCGAGGCCAGGCGGAGCGGGGTTGAGAGCGGCGGACCCGGAGCTCACGGTGGCTTCCTGCCTCGCTGGCCGCCGCCTCGCCCGCCGGCCGCAATCAGCGCACAAGCACCGCGGGACCGCGTCGCGCCAGATTGCCGGCCCGCCCGCGCCCGCCCCGCACGCGAGGGTGTTAAAAGATGGAGGGCGCCGGCTCGGGGGGTGGTTGCGGGCGAAGGCGCGCGGCGCGCGTCGTGGGGCGACAGCGCTGCCTATGTAAAGGCGAACGGACGCGGCGGCGGCGGCGGGGGCGCAGGTGAGGGAGGTGTGCGCCGGGGGCGGAAGCGACGCGAGCGGGCGCGTCGGGGTGGCGCGACACCGGCCGCCCACCCACGCCGCCCTCCATCGCCCTCGCCGGCCGCCCCCGCGCCGGCGTCTCTCTCGGCTCTCGCCCCGCAAGGAAGCTGGTGCGCCCAGCTTCTTTTGAGTTTTTATGTGTGTGGTGTCGCTGTGTTGTGTTAGCTTGTTGATGGTGTAGGGTGTAGGCTGATACGTCTGGATGTTGGGTAGTGGTTTGTTTTTGTTCTAGTGTATCTTATCGATGAGTGCGCATAAATAACGCCGGCAGTAATGCGTGGAGAGCGGATACATATTTCATACGCGCTATAGCCTATAACTTAGGAGGTGAATTACGTCGAGTACACCCATTATCATCAACAGTTGGCGGCGCGGGAACGGAAAAGGAAACAGGGACGCGGGTGGCGGCGGGGCGGGCGGCAGGCGCGGCGGCGCGGCGCGGCGGCGGACTTCTGAGCGCAAGCACTTGCGCCGCCGCGCGCGGCGGCGGAGAAACGCAGGCGGCGGGATGCGGCGGGCGAACGGGAGGGCGGCCCGGGCGCTCCGTCCACCCGAAGAACGCGACCGCCGCAATTAACAGGCTCTCGCCGCCGCCACACGTGCGCCGCTCACGTGTCAAAGTGAGCGATGGCGACCCGCGGCGAGGCGAGGCGCGGTGTCGAGCAGCTCGAAGGGGTTGCTCGCGCGCGCCCGCGCCCGCCGCGTGCTCGCTCCGGCCGACAAAGGAAGCGTTTTTGCTGCCGCCCGGCGGGGCGTTCGATCGCGCGCAGTCGAGTGTCGAGTCCTGAGAGTCCGCAGATGCAGAGAGTAGCGTGATATCAACAGCCGCGCGCCATTTAATGTCCGTTCGTTCGATGGGTCGGCCAGGTAGCGTTCAGAGTTGAGAAGGAATGACAACAATTGAGGTCCAGCGCGTCAACTACTCTGGTCCCTAATATCGCACCGGCTCAGGGTATCAACTGGTGTCACTGCAGTGCCTCTGACCGGGAGATCCTAGAGTTAAGAGTTCCGACACCACCTTGTCAGCTAGGTCGAATTCAGTCGCTGTCTGAAGGAGACTTCTAGCGGCCGATAGCGGCTCAGATAGTTTTACGTGGTTTACCCTATCAACACCAAGCGAATGCTGGAGCAGAATCGTAACAAACGTGCCACGGATCGCCCGCGATCTTTCCTTATTCTTCCTTACCCTATCATCACCTCTTATTTACACACAGTTACTCTAACATGCACAGCACTACCACACGTACCGGGAGGAGGGGCACGGTCGGGAGCTTAGAACTCGTCCCGCCCACCGCCCACCCGCCCACCTATACTTCAGAAGTATGTTTCCTTTACAGGTATTTTCCCCAGCAGGACTCTGGCCGAACCTGGTTGGGCTGTAAACCCCCGACTGGTCTCCCGACATTATGTGGCAGTTTGGTGTATTAAGTGTGTGTGTGTGTGTGTGTGCTTGTGTGTGTTTAAGGTGAGAGGAGGCATGGAGAAGGAAGTGTGATCTTGCGCGGTGCGTGGACAGTTTGTTAGGGCTTCTGCTCCGGCATGCTCTAGCTATTGATCCAAAACCTTACCGATCTCAGAAAAGGCGGTGGAAAGATTTTTCCTTCGGACCGCAGCTGAAATCGACTGCGCTAACTAGTTAATAATTGGAATCATGCCGAAGATGTTCGAGTACATTAACATTGGTTTTAAGAATATTGGTGGTTCCCAAAGCACACGCGTGTTGAGAACAGTTCGAGTTCTAGTGGCAACCGGTTTTAAAAGGGTGGACACTGAAAAGGGTGGACACTGGGCGCAATGGAATGCCCTACTCACGTATCTATGGGCTCCAAACTAGCGGAAACCACAGAACAGGAAGAGTCGCTGCTTTAAGAGAGCAGGTTCACGGCTGGGAATGTGCTCGCTGAAGGGAAGAGACTTTGTGTTGGTAAGAAGATTAATCATGTCAAGGTAGTTGCCAGCTGTGAGAGCCAGTGGAGGATTGCACAAGGAAATCAGTTAAACACCTCGCCACACGAGACCAGTAGCGAAGAAGATTCGAGGGTGGGTAGGACACGATCGGACACACGTACGTTGGACACGATCGGACGGGTCTAAAAAATCTGCCAAAATCCGTCATATTTATAATCATTTTTACTTTTATTTTCTTGCGCACATCTCGTGGCATGCCACGGTACCACTAAGCATTAGCATGCTTCTGGCACCGAAAGGAAATTATTTTAGAAAACCCCATAGAAAACAATCAATAGAAGTGGTCTTATACCTCGCGGGAAGTGGAACTGTACTGTACTTCGCGCTCTCCGCACGTGACTTCTCGGGGCTGTGCAACATTTAAACGCCCGCCGCCTGGCGATTGGCGCCCTACGCGTATGACGCGATGCGTATGGTGCAACATATGATGGTCCGCAAGTAGCACTTAGCACTCCTACGAACGGAACTAGCACCGGCAGCGATCGCTCAGTGGCAACGCCTCTGCAGCATAGTGAGCCCGGGTTTTCTGGGGTTCGAGACCCGTTGGAGACAGATTTTCGACACAGCTGGACGAAATTCAATCACTGGCTGGCGGTGAGTTCTAGCGACGGATGCTCTGGTGGGTGGTTTTCGTTGGTTTCGCCGATCCATGGCAGGCGAATGCTTAAGCAATGCCCTCATAAATAGGCCACATACAGCACGCAATTTTTCCTTCCTCATCCTTACACACACACACACATACAGTACAATATATTATCACACATGTCGGACGCCCAGAGCTTAACCCGGCTGGAGTGGGACCGTTCTGTGGAGATGCCTGAGGAGTACAATAATCGCTGTGGACGTGTATGTATGCGATGGATCACGTGTTAGCGTGGGAGAAATACATCCAGATACAGCACGTACTCAACCTACATTGCGAATCTGTAGCTGACAACCGCGGAATCCATACTCACTCTCACGAAACGTATGTGCTCCTGTGTTCGTGCTGCTCCTAACTGGGCGGACCCTAAACTTTTCTGCGCATAAACCTGAATCCGGTACACTCTTGTTAAGCCTATGAATGTGAAATTTGTTCAATTAACGACACGCTGCTAACCTGAATGCTAACCTTCATGTCAGAGTGCGGTTGAAAACAAGACGCCCAATCACGTTGGGAAATCACGAACTTTTTAATATGCATCACTTTACTCGATTCCAGTGTTGGTTCATTTTACAATATTGAGTTCTTCACTTTTATGTTTGTCGAGGAATTCTCCTGTAATAACAAATGAATCCTCGGTACTTTAAATGTCGGATTAAACTGGTGAATGTCAATACATCGAAACAAATATTCAGTTAGTAATCATTTTCCCGTTCCTTGTACAATAATATCACACCCTGACCATAATTATCATCTAAAGCTGAATTGGAGCAGCTGGTGTTTAGGATACCCAAGAATGTTTCGAGAATAAAGTAGCGAAGAGAAAAATATTGCCATCAGCTACAAGTACTAAAGAGAGGCATTGAATGCGGTATTATGGGTTCATTTAATGTTAATTTTGTCATCAATTTTTTCATTCTACCACTCTCTGATTATAGTAACGACAATTCACTTACTGATCAGTGCTTCATTTGAATATAATACCAAGGTTTCAAACATTATTCATTAATCTCTGCTAATCATTAACACTTTTTTGGTAAACGAAAATATCTGAAGGAATAACCCATTTTAATATTTTTTCATTAGTAAAATAGAACAAAATATTTATCAACCTACTTAGGAGTTTATAGAAATATTTCCCGTGGTAGAGTTTTTAAAAAGTGACTACAAATAAACAAAACAATCAAACCATCATTACAATACAGTAAAATAAGTCTAAACTGGAACCAGTGTAAGCTGGAAAACCTGATTTAACCGGAAAAGTTTTCCAGTCCGTGAAGTTATATGACATTTTACAGAGCATAAAATGAAATCTAGCTAACGCAATAACGGAACGGTTTTTCATGACCTGCAGGAAAAAAATCCTTCATCAAACGGAATTTCTGCGAATTAAAAGCATTTGACAAGATCGTCATCATGGAATGAGAGCATCTGAAAGTCTGTTTTAATTTAGCCGTGACGAGTTTCAGTCGCGGCACCCCAACAGTGACGGCGAGGAGCTTCAGTTGTCGTAGAATTCGACCTTGGGGTCTCTCAAGGCGTACAGGAATTCCCTCTCTCCCGGCTCTCTGAGCGTGAAAAGGTCATGGCTTGTATTCACACATCTACCAGCCACGCGTTGACAATCGCTACTCCTCAGCCAGAGCCGCATTGGGCAAGGCCATGCCAGGGTATCAGAAAGACATAAAGAGACAACCTGTATAAAACGGACACCTCTTTAAACCGGAATAATTGTTTTGTTCTAATCGATTTCGGTTTGGATAGATGTTACTGTACATATATTTAATAAATTTTATAAAATTAATTAACACTTTCCGGTCGTAACTGTCCGAAACGTTCTGAGCTATCCTACTAATATAAAATAACAATAATATAAAATACTTAATTGCAATTTTAACATAAAAAATACAATTTATTTTATCTACTTTTGCAATTTGTGACATTCTGAAGAAAATTTTCCAGTTTTATTGCAGGTAATTTGTTTCAATTTTCTATTAATCTGTTTACAAATGGGAATTTACCTAGAAAAGTTCTGTGTTTCTTTTCATAATTCGAACAATAATTGTTACCAAGTGGATAAGGCTTTGTACGATAGTCGTATCGTAAGAATCAATTGGTTTTAAAACTCCTATAATTCTTCAATCTCGTCTTGTAATAATGTAATGCATCTATTATAATATTGCTATTTAAATTTGACTATTCATCGTGCGAAAAGTGTCTAGACAATAGCAAGTCATAGAATATTAGACCATTTTTATTCTAATAACTCTTTTTTTAAAGCTGATGTCAGTTACGTAAGTTCGCATGTAGCGGCCAAACATTAAAACGCCAGCGCGATGGAAATCGGGGACCGCGCCCCAACCGATGGCGAACTCTTTCCATAAGCGTCGTCACTCGGCGCGCCCGCGCCTCTCTCGTCGGCACGTCTGTCAGTTGGCGGCAGCCGCGCGCGCCGTACGTCGCCGCCCGGCGGTGTCAACGCGTCGCGAGTCATCGTGGGCGATCGACAGGGCTCGGGGGCGGCGGGTGGCAAGGGTGGTGGCGGT
>BOPP01000015.1:9194580-9236466 GCA_017312745.1 Gryllus bimaculatus | reverse complement strand
ATCCCCACCCCCACCCGCGTCGCTGTCTCCTACCCGCCCCACTTCCACCTATTCCTCCACCTCATAGGCCGCGGATCCCCTCCTTTCCCTCCATCGTGGCTCTACCAACACCTCCACCGCCGCCGTCTAGTCTTCAGCACCGTAACACTGCCCCCTCTCATGCCAGCACCTCGTCCTCACTTAAGACTCCCGCCATCGGGTCCGCTCCCTGTCCTCGCCTCCACACACGCCGTCTCCCCCGTCACATCAGCCCTTCGGGCGCACTAAGGGCTCCGCCACGCAGAAGCTGTCCTGTCCGCTCAGCGGTCGATGTTGCGCCCAACATGGTTGCACGGCCGCACTGTCGCCTCCACACACCCCTCTCCCACACTTATGTTTCACTGTACAGTGGAACTTTGACACCACCAGTTGAAAACGGGAAAAGAAATACAGCGAGTTAACTGACAATTTATGCAATCTCGGGTTGGCCATACCAAAATTTAAATGTAACCTATAGGAAGGCTACATCCCAAACGCCACAAGAAGAAAATTTGACATATTTTCAAGGAAATCAAATTGTTGATCTTTCTTATTATGCTTTACAACTTACTTTTATCTTTGAGCTTCTCTGTTTTAGAGTAAATTTATCAGGTGCTCTTGGAAGTTACATCTGTTAGAGGGGAAGCTTAATATCGTCTTCGCTGCCAAGTTTTCTAACTAATTTTAAGAATGTTAGCTATTTGGCATATTTTCACAAATATAAATTACACAAATAAAAATATACAACAAATACACTTACACACATGTAAATATGAATTTATGCTTAAGGCTGCATTCGAACTAACGATCCAAGAAATTGACGACGATCCCATCTTTCGGACTTAGCTAACCCAGTTGGTTTCCGAGGCTTTTTTATATTTCAAAATTGCCAAAAAAATATGACGTCCCCCACCCCCCACCTCACCTGGCACCCAGGCCATCCAAGCTCCTAAGACAGCCCTGGCCCGAAACCAGCGTATTTGCGTCCTTGCTCTCCCACCTGCTCCTGCCTCTGCATGTTGTCTCCTTCCCTTCATCTAATGCCATCCCTCCCTGCTCTATGGCAGCTCTTCCCCTCTGATCCCCGAGCGCGTCCCTCGCTCCGGTCGTCTCTCTCAGTCGCCGCCTTCGTGGCCACCGGTGGATGGGGGAGGGGGGAGCGTCGCACCGTCTAACACGAAGCGACGGCCGGCGACGAGGTTAAGGCAGTGTCCTCTACAGCAGTCTCAGTGTAAACACTGAGAAAACACTGAGGATTTGAAAATAGGTAACGTTTGGGGGGAAAAGTTCATAATAAACTTATTTTTCAAAAGAAAATTTATTTTTACATGAAAGAGCATTTCTTAAACAATTTTTCTACATAGTTAACACCATTGTTCAGATATTGTTCTCAACGAGAAAACAACATTTCTATGCCCTCTTCGGAGAAAGGTGCCACCAGTGGAGACATCTTCTTGTGAACACAGTTTTTGAACGCAATGACTGTCGAAAAACACAATTTTTATGAGTTTTTTTCCAAAAAGGTACTTGCTTATTTCATTTAACTAAGTTGCAAGTGTAACGTTTCCTTCTGATTACTAGGCAACTACTCATGAAGTGGTGTTTGGCGGGTCATGTTAGAGTCATGCAGTTAGAGAGATTTCGTGTTCCTGCTGTACATCAATGCGTGGTAAGTTGCCTCTCTATCAGGGGCAAACATGATATGCAAAACTTCGTTAAATAAAGTGTCCCCTTGAAAAATATAGTATATACGTACAGTCTTCCGCAGCTTCAAAGTAAACTCATTTAATTTAGTCTATAAAATATCTAGTAGTTTACAGTGATAATGTTTTTTTTCTCTGTTCCTTCCTTTTCTTTTTCCTTTTCAAACTCCTTATGTTTCCTTTTCTTTTTTCCTGTTCTCTATTCTTCATTTTAACATAACCCTCCCCTTAGAGCGTTTCAAATATTCGATCATATTGCCGATGCATGGAGGAGTAGGTGATGAGATGATTGTGAAAGAGATGAGGTGAAGGGTAAATGATGTTGGAGAAATGGTTAAATGAGAAGCAAGGGAATTGCGGTCACTACATCAATGAACATCTAATTACGTTTTAAATGTTTGAATCTCTTTTCTTTTGAATTGATTAATAGATTAGTGATTCCAGGATCGTCAACTTCTAAGGTTGTCTGTCCCATAAGTGTAGTGCATATTTTTCCTCGAGAGGTGGCGGTGATCTTCCCCCGCTGGATGGCGAGATCCGGCGTTGACCAACCGTCGGCTAGCGAGGTTTTCCCTACGCAGGTTTCTTCCAACAGAGGAGCACCGCGGCGGCGATGGCGTAACGGTTAGCGTAGTGGACTGTTGTACCCAAGTTAGCGGGTTCAAACCCGATCGAAGCGAAGGCGAAAAAAATCCTTCGTACGCCTTCCTTCGGAGGGGAAGTAAAGCCGGCTGTCCAATGTTCGTAGATTTACTTGCATGTAAAAGATCCTCAAGCCTAAATGACGCCTCTGAGCTAAATTCAAATCGCCTGTTTCTCGCCCAAGAAATACCTCCTTTCTCTGCTAGTTGGTGAAAGGAGCGTAGCGAAATTTGCGTGGTCAGACGGAAGAGCGGGCCTGATGGCCTGAGTCTCGCCACGTAAAATAAGGCAAATTCAATTCAATGCAATTCACCGCCAGCCGGGACACGCTCTAAGTTCCAGACTGTCTCCAGACGTGTGTGTTAGTGTAAAGCATGTAAGTGTAAGGGTGTATACATAAACGACGAGGATAGGACAAGAGAGAGGCGTCGAAAATCCTGGCGCCGACGGGACTAGGATTTCTAGGAACCCTATGACCTCCCGGTCGGCGTAAATGCATTGATGTTAATTGATACTCCGAGACACCTAAGCCGGTAGTGGTGTAGGGGAAACGATTAAATGGGAGGCATCAGAAATTCTGTCACTACATTCGGATCACCTAATTACATTTTGAATGTTTGACGCTCTTGACTTCTTGTCTGTCCGGGTGAACTTCAAGAACCAAAAGCTTCGTACACGTACACGTACTCGTAAGCCTCCACGACTCGAGTACATGACTTCTTGACTGTCCGGGTGACGCCGCGTCGTTGGCTGAGAGTCACAAGTCACTACCCTGAGGAAGCCTCCGACATGACAAGCGAAACGTCGGCCTCTCAGCCAACGACGTCATCGTCAGCCAAGAAGTCATGAACTCGAGTCGCGGAAGCGTACGAGTACGTGTACGAAGTTTTTGGTTCTTGAAGCTCACCCAAACAGACAAGCAGTCAAGAGCGTCAAACATTCAAAATGTAATTAGGTGATCCACGATATAGTGACAGAATTTCCGATGCCTCCCATTTAATCGTTTCCCCTACACCATGGAGCCACGGAAGCACACGTGTACGTTTGAAGGTGGTGTTTCGTGCGCTCGTGCTGGCGTCCCGGCCCACTGTGCGCCTAGGGAAGCGGATGATCCGCCGTCGGTTGACGTGAAGCGGGGGCGGCGGCGAGGGCGGGGTAGGAGCGGAGCGGAAGGTGGGCGGGGCCGCCGCAGGGACGGGACGGAGGTGGAGAATGGCAGAACGGGGACGGGCGGCCAGTCGGGCGCGGGGCGCCGGCCGGAGGCGGGTACATCCGCGTAGATGGGGCCAGGGGGAGGGGCGCTGCCCGGGCCGCGCCACCGTGCTTCAGACGAGCGGCGAGCACGAGGGAGACGGGGGGACGAGGAAAGACGCGCAAGAAAAACGCGCTTCTCTTCAGACGTCAACTTTTAACACATGTGACATTTGGGGGGGAGCCAGTCCTCTTTGCGGGTGATGGCTTGTTCTTGGCCTCTATCATGTCCGGCACAGCTCACTCACAACAACGCAACTTTTCTTTCTCTACTCGCTCCAGGGGATATTGGGATGTGCTGTATTGCTTGCAGAACCCTCAGTTGCTCGTTCACGAACAGAAACTCCACTTTTACAAGCCTCTTTAATTTGTAAGAAAAAGTTTTCATATAACATTTCAGTGATTGTTGTTCTGGAAAGAAAACTGTATGCCATTCAACTGCTTGTGTTCGGTTTCTTAAAACGAAAGATCCATTGTTTAAAAGCACATTTGGTCGTCTGAAGAAAGTTCCAATATTTCACTCATCAATAAGTAGCGAAAATCAGTTTAGTTACAATTATTTCGCATACCCACCGATCCTTGTCAATGAAAACTTAATGCTTGACAAAGGTGACAAAGGTGAAAAATGTTTTTCAAAAATTCAATAATAGTATGAGTATTTCTCCTTTTCATGCCCATAAGAAAAAAAGATGTTAATACGTTCCTACGAATTATCTCGAGATTCTTAGGTTACACTTCAGATCGTCTAGCGTTGAGTTAGGTTTTAAAGTTGAAGTAGAAGTTTAGGGGGCAAATACTTTATATATGATATTTCCTTATATTGGTGTAAATTTTTCTAGCCTATTTAGTGTATTAAATGAAACCAAATTATAAATTGTTCGCAATACCGATCTCAGACAACAAAGCACTTTTAAACATTTTCAAAATTGACACATGTTTATAAAGAAATTGACACATTTATTTTCTAACTTTGTTCACTCTGCATTGTTACATTACATCTCAATGTACAAAACCATTCAATTAAAGTCACATTGTCCTTTCTGTATTTTACATTCTAAAAGGATAATGCAAGTTTGCTTCAATATTTTCAAGAAACAGGAGGCAACCGAAACAAGATTCTGTTGAAAGTTAAAGCAGGAAAAAAAAAATGTCAGTAACTTGAAAGATACCTGCCGAGAAATTCACAGCAAAAGAGAAGGAAAATCTCGTTTGTTTGCCCAGCTTGGAATCGCAGATGGTCTCGTGCTTTCGAGAAATATTTTGAGTCGGCTCTCACATCGCGGCGTGGGCCCTTTATTTTGGGCAAGCCGAGGGCCGACAGAAGACCACGCGGCGAGGGGGGGCGGTGGCGTTTACAGACACGCGAAGCTGCCGTCAGAGGTGGCGTGGTCGTCCACGACGAATTATGTTCTCGTCGCTCAGGCGTCCTGTCTGCAATCCGTCGGCCGCCCGGCCGCCGGCGCACCCATGCATCCATCACT
Source organism: Gryllus bimaculatus (assembly GCA_017312745.1). Classification (NCBI taxonomy): domain Eukaryota; kingdom Metazoa; phylum Arthropoda; class Insecta; order Orthoptera; family Gryllidae; genus Gryllus; species Gryllus bimaculatus. The sequence goes on along the minus strand of BOPP01000015.1, from coordinate 9,231,371 downwards.
CCAACTAACTCCCCGCCCCGCTCCTCCCCTTTCCTCCCCCCTGCCCGTACCGCTCGCCACGCCCGCCCGCCACGCCCCGCCCCCGGGCCACGCTCCTCTCCCCCCCCGCCGCCGTCATGCCACGCAACCGGCCTCCCCCCCCCTCCCAGGGGCGTGCAGGCCCGACCCGCCGCCCACCGCGCCCCGCCCGCTTCGCCACCCCCCCACCCCACCTCGCCCCCCGCCACATCCCCGCTCGGCCGTCACCACCCAACCCTACGCCCGCCCACCCCGCCTCCGCCCGGCGTCACCCGCCGCTCGCCGCCGACAGATCAAAGCGAGGCCGCCCGCCGCCGCCTGCTCCGCTGTTTACACGCCGCCTGAGCCCGCCCGCCGCCGGCCGCGTCTTGTTAGAGGGCCGCGGGTCGCCCTGACGGCACCTGATCAAAGTCCGCCTCTCGCCGCCGCCGCCGCCCACGCGATCTTGTGTATCAGCCCCGCCCCCTCGACACATGCGCGCTCTCCCGCCCGGCAGCCGGAAGCGCCTCTTTCGGCGAATTACAAAAGCAGCGCGGGCGCTGGGCCGCCATCTGCGACTCGCCGCCCAAGACGATTCCTCCGGAACCCACGCGCAGGCTAAGCCACGGAACAGGCATCCAGCCACGGGCGGGGTTGCAGGGCGCCCTCCAGATGGCTCAGCGGCGCTGTTAACACGCCTGCCCCATGTAACTTTTGGGCGGGGTGTCTGTAGTTGTAAGCCACGAAATGTCGAGAGTATGACCGGGAGAGGGGGCTCAGGGCATCAACTGATATCAATGCAGTGCTTCTTATCGGGAGGTTCTAGGGTTTCACTCGCCACGGTATGGTAGGATTTTTGACCCAGCTGCATTGCTAGGTTCGAATTCTGACGCTGTGTGAAGGTGAATTCTAGCGGCCGGCTGCCCTAATCGGTAGTTTTACTTGGTTTTTACCATCAATACCAGGGGAATGCCGGAACAGTATCATTCAATCGAGCCACGCACCGTGTGCCATCTTTACTTCATCTTTCTTGTCCCATTTCCTATCTTCATCCCCCCACTTACACTACACACAAGCACTGAAATGCACTACACTACTACAAACTGCGGGAAACCGTTCGAGAGGATAGAGCATGTTCCGTCTGAGGCGGTGCACCGCTCGTGGGAGATATGTGGTGGGGGAAATACTGCTAGCTGACGATAGGGCAGCACCGGATCACAGCGGTGGAAGTGCACCATCACCTTTCGAGGAAAACATGCACTAAACTTACGGGACTAATTATCTTAGCAGTTGACGCGTGCAGAGTCATCAATCAATCAATCAAATCAATCGAGAGTATGGAATATTCACTTGCACTTACGGTGGGGCGTTTTCAGATCAGAGGAGAAAATTCTTGAAATATTCTAAAAGATATTTTCGGCAATTGAAGGCTTGGGACTTGATAACTAGAAAAGCAACCGGTCGCACCAAACTTCCCGTTCTTTGTATTATTTGAATTACATGTTGCATTTAAATGTTCATACCTCGATAATGGTCGAAATATTTCTCGTCTCTCGTGCTTACTGCTACAAGCGCTGGATCATAATGATCTCGTGTAGTACAGTAAAACGATCAATAGACTTGAGATAATATAAACGTTTACGAATATCGCGAGGCTGTGGCAGATTTGGCTTACCTTCTAGATGCCCACACCCTGTCAACTGCCGAAAGTATCTCATACACTAGTGTTTGTGAAAATTGCAACACACAGAAGAAATTATCGGAATCACTTAAAAATCGGTGGATGTGTATAATAGTGTATTCATAAGAAGTTATTAAATTTGCATAGAGATGGCGTGCACGTTGGTCTATTAGCGCGCTCTTTTGTGTGAAAGGCAGGCCAGTGTAACGCCACACCTTGGCAGTGCAGAGCCTTCAAACAACGTGAAAACGTGCAAGCACGTGACAAATGCCTCGTTGACTCCAAAGGGCGCCCTATCAGCATCTGAGTGAGTTCGAACGGGGTAGAACGATGGCTCTCCGGGAAACATTGCGACTCGAACGGGGCACCTTCTACGACAGTGATGTGTGTGTGGAATCAGTGGATAGAGGTGGGTCATACACAGCGACGAGCGGATACAGGACCACAAAATGTGACCACAGGGCGAGATGACCGCCACCTTTTCGGCATGGCCGTAGCCGACAGAACGGAGTTGTTCACAGTGTTGGCTCGACTTTGAAGCACTGCAACGGGTGTTATCAAGTCAAAGGTTCGACACAGTATTCTGAGGGCTGCACTTTTGCCCGACATATCACCCATTGAACGTGTCTGGGATATGATACGTCGTCAACACTTTCGTTCTGGGCCTTCCATAGTCAGTGTTGATGCATAGAAACCGCATGGCACTGCGTTCCCCACCATATACAGGGCTTTCTGTGAATCCTTATCACGATGTCTAGAGACTCTGATGGCAGCGCGTAGTGGCTTAACATCGTACTAAACTCTCACGGCCAAAATGCAGGAACAGTTCCGTAATTCTTATCATTTGTATATTGTGATTAACCTAATCTGTGGAATAAATTTCATTGTAATAGTATGTCTCCTTGGTGTTGCAATTTTCACACTCATTAGTGTATAATTTGAATTATTTCCATTCAAGCAACTTCACGATAAATTAAATAAAACGAATTTGTGTGTAAAAGAAAATGCCAAAATGTTTTAGAAAGCATATTTCTAGGATTTTAAATTGAATCGATGCATAAAGTTTTGAAAATGCGGACTCTAATATTAATGTCAACCCAAAAAACCAAATATCTAATTGATTGAGTAGAACAACTTATCCAGGTCCGTTTCTTATATACAATGGAAGAGGAACCGGTTTCATTTCTGAGTACGTTCTTTCTCCTTGGTTGGTTGCGATTTCCAAGGAAATCTTCGTTCAGCCCTAGAGATGGGAGTGGAAATAGGATGCGGAAAACACAAGCGCACGGTCCGGAACCTGTTATGCTGTGCTGCTCCGGCTTTCGAGTGGAAGTGATCAAGAAAACCCACGAACCCAAACACGTTAGCGTCAATGAACTTGCTGTACGCTACAAATTAAACGCAAATTCAAGTAGTATAATGGTTGTCAAAATGGAACTGAACCAACCTTTTTCGTTGATTACGCTTTTTGTTTTTTCGAGGTGGAGGATCCATTTATAATCAGCTGGACGCTAGGGGAACTAACAACAGATCGGTGGAGGTGGCTCAGGGCATGAACTGCTGTCATTGCAGTGCCTCTGACCGGGAGGTCCTAGGTTCCACTCCCGACGGGTGGCAAGATATTCGACAAGTCGAGTTCAGCCGCTGACTGGGGGAGAATTCTAGCGGTCGGCTGCTCTCATCGGTAGTTTACCGTGGTTTCTCCTATTAATACCAGGCGAATACTGGAGCAGCACCCTAACAAACCGGCCACGGACCGCTCGCGATCTTTCCTTCCCGTTCCGTTTCCTATCCTCCTCTTTACACACACACACTTACATGCACTACACTTCCACATACGCCGGGAAACGGTCGGAAGCTTAGAGCTCGTTTCGGGTGGGCAGTACTCCGCTGGTGGGAGACACCTGGTTGGGGAAAACCCCACCAGCCGACGGCTGTCTGATGTCGGTGGAGCAAAGACAACCTGAGCGAGACACAGGGATCTTTTAAACATGTCCGCTCATGCTACTATAGTACGATTAATTTAGTCGTGAACTTGGCGCAAATCATCGGTTGCAGTTTCAGCCAATCGGGAACTTAGATGTCGCTACAGTGCCATAACTACGGGGACATTGAAGCTCCCGATTGGATGACACCATAGAAAGCTGATTTACATCAAATGCACGGTTAAATAAATCCAACTACTCGTACAGTAGCGACAGCGAGGCGGTGCACCATTGGCGGCGCGGCGCGGCGTAGCCACGGAGCGGCGGCGGATGCCAGCCGCATCGCGGCGCAGGAGCAGGCGCGGGCGCGGGCGGACGGCAGCCGTCTCGCGTTTCCCGCGCGCTTTGAGCTTTGACACGCCACACCGGAAGCGCCGCTGGCCCCGCCCGCCCGCACGCGCGCCGCGAAGGACAGGCAGCCGCCGCGCCGCCGCGCGTCCGCCGCCAGCCGCGCCTCAACGCGCGCTTGTCTTGGGATCCGCTGCGACGGCTCGGTGGCGACGTCCGTTTTTGCTGTGGGGTGTGGCGGATGGAAGACGGGTTTGAGTCCCGACTTGGCACACCGAAGTGACTCCCATATTCAAGTGATTTTGCTCTTAGATAGCCGCTCAGGGCATCAGTTGAAGTCACAGTCGATGGTGATGCTATGCCAAAGCGACTCCCATATTCACGTCTTCTTCTATATATGTATTTTGCTCTTAGGTAGCTGTAGCAGCGCAAGGCATCAGTTGATGTCACTGCCGTGTCTGGGCAGAAGATTCTCGAGATCGAGTCCCGACGGTGCCAGGATTTTCGACAGTAGCTACTTAGTTAGATCGAATTCAGTCACTCTCTGGAAGAGAGCTCTAAAGGCCTGCTGCTCTTATCGGTAGCTTTCCCAGGTTTCTCATATCTCATATTCATATTCTCTTGTCATCTCATATTCAAAACTTGATGAATGCCCGAGCTGGTCCCCAACAAAAGGGCCACGAACCGCGCGCGATCTTTCCTTCTCCTCTTCTCTCTTCTCACTTATACACACTTACACATACATCTAAACAACCACACATGTCTGGATGCCAGTGAAGACTGCTTAGAGCTTGTTCTAGTGGCGGTAGTGCCCCGCTTGTGGAAGACACCTGTTGGGGAAAAAACCTAGCCAGATCTCACCATCTAGCTTGAAAGATCTCCGTATCCCGCGGAAGAATCATGTTTTAACGACACTAATGACCTTAGCAGTTGACGCGCCCGGAAACATGGAGTAATCAATCATCACGAAGGTGACTGATTTTCGACGTTAAGTAGGTAGCTGAAAATTCAAACACTGTGTAGAGCAGAATCCTAGCGTCCGGCTGCAATAATCGGTAGTGATATCTCCTACGAATGCCGGACTAATGCTGGAGCAGTACCCTTCCAAACGAGCTCCGGTCCACGCTCGATCTTTACTTTCTCATCCTTGTCTTCTACAGTCCCCTCACAAACACACACACACACACACACACACACACACACACATACAATACGTTCATGCACTACACTACCACACATCTTCGCAGGCCAGTGCGGAGCTTACCTCGCCTGACGTGGCCGCTCGCTTAGTAGAGATAACTGGAGGTGGAGGAATTCTCTTTAGCAATCGGCGCCAGATGTGTTGTAGGTAGGAGAAACACCGCCTCCTCCCTGCTGTACCGTGAACCACACTAAGAGAACCAGTGGTGCCGTAGACTATAATTTTACATATACGCGTGTTTTCTACATGTAATCTACATAGCTCTTTTTACGTGTAGACTACGTAGACAATGTAATCTGTGTAAACTATTCTTCACATCAAATAATCCAAAAATGTTTATAATAAGTACTAATAGCAAAATAATGTTGAAATGTAACATTACAAATCTTATTTTCGATACAGTAAGTCAAAAGAAATATACTATTCCTGATGAAAAAATGACAACCTTCTTAAACATGTCAAGAAACCAAATAGGGACTTGTTTCAACATGTACATCAGACCACTCTGCATTCGACTCTTTCCCTCCAAGTGCAGTGACACCAACCTGGTAGGAAGAAATATTGTGACGGCCTGATCCTGACGCCAACCTCTTTGCTCCCCGCAAGAGAGGAGGATCAAATAAGTGTTTCATAGGGGACGAGGGAAATTCCAGTCATGACTGAACCCCCCCCCCATAATAATTTTTGAATCAAAACAATGTTAACTTAAAATTAACAAAATATTTCAATAATTAAATATAATATTTATTCATAATAGTAGTAGTACTTTGGATGTTAATTCATTCAAAGTAATACTACAGTTGGACTGCATGAGTGCACTTATTTATACATTTTGGTTCTGGGGTGGATCATAGCTCTCGTAGATTCGCTTCATGTCCCACAAAAAAGATTACCGTTGTCAACATAGATTATCGTTGCCTACGCAGTGCACGTTTTTCCATGTAGATAAAGACTGAGGTTCTTTACACGTAGACGCACATCACTGAACAGAACTAACGACCGAAGTTGCTGACGTGACCAAAAACACGAAATATTCATTCCCTCTTGTCTTGAGACTGCGGTCGCACAACGCTCTCAACAGGCGTATATTCCCAATAGAAGGAAGTGACCGCGTTACAGGTCAAGCGCTAGCAACGGTTTCCGACATCGGATCTCAGGAATGCGTCACGGGGTAAAAGTTCTTAAGTCAATTTTTGGCGAAATTGGGTTAAGTACCGAAACTGCAAGTCAATTACCGATATTTTATTTTAGTCATACCACAAAATTTAAATGTTACCTCCTTAAATACAAAAAGGCGTTGAAAAATATAGCTTAATCGGCTTAATACAGTTTACGTCTCAATAATCTAACCCTTGTTGTTTCCAAACTAACATTTTTGACATAAGAACTTTTACCCCGTTATCACAGAAGTAGTGGCTAGATAGTAGGTAATGCTCGATTTAGTTGAAAGAACCGAATTTTAGGGTAACACGGTGTTTAGTTCAGTTTTGTATAATACCTTTTGCGAAAAAACAGTTCTTCCTATTTGGGAGACGTCAACCGGAAACGTGATCATTCGTCTTAAGTGGTTACGTAGATGCAGAATAATTAGAGGTCTGATTTTTACGTTCCCTCCTGCACAATTTGCTCAGGGAGGCTTGTCCTGTTGTTTAGTCGCACGCTTCAACAAAAACACCAAGTGATGCACACATCCGTGGAGAGAAAACGATGTCAGTATAAAATGGTCTCTAGAAGCCCGTTCTTTTTTTGGTCATGTATCATGTATATACACTCTCATCACGAAATCAGAGTTTCAATCTATTTTAATAATTCACTAATTATACAGAATAATATTTCAAAAGAGGATTCGGATATTCCATGATATACTCTCAGAAAAATGTACAGACCAGAATTTTAATGCAAATTCAGAGACATGTTGCATATATAAAACGTTCTGAAGAGCATTTTGTCTCCACTCCAATCGTTCAGACTTACCGCTCCGCAACAACCACAACGCGCGAAAGAGGAACAACGGCTAAAGGCCGTTCCACAATTGGTCGCGAATGGGATCCTCGACTGTAATCGTTATGAAAGGAAACATTGTCAGGATAAATTCGGATGCTCAATAAAAGTTAGGCACTGTCAGAGGTTTTCAGTTCCAACTAGTTCCTAGTTGTAACCAGTTTTCGGATGTAGGACTTACAAAAAATTATTTTTCTGAAGATACATTATTTTTTAATGAAGCTCATGTTTATAAACTGCGACATTAGATTTCCTTTTTTGCAAAAATTCTCTAATTGGAAGCGTCTTTAATGGTAGGACATGAAGAACCTCAGAAACGCTGACCGTGTAATACTCGGTTGAAAGCGAGACAAAAGTCCACACGTGGCGTTATTGACAGCAATTACAACAAAGTCACGAAGACTGAAGCTGAAGACACACAGACAAATGATACACACATGCAACTAAAATGAAAACAAATTATAACATAAATGTAAGCAAACAAAAGTCACTTGTTTTTTCGCGCAGCATTCTAATGGTAGATTGCAGAACTATTTATTCGGTACAGAGGGCGACGAGTAAAGGTGCGTATTATCATCCATAAAATTGCAAATACAACCAAACGAACCACCTGCAATGTCTCTGAACATAAATCGAAGTCATGATTAGGGTATTGAACTGTTTCACATTTCCGTAATTTTTGCTCACTTAGAGGGTGTAATTACTGACATTGCCTTGTCTTCTCACGCAAGATTCAAAAGAGTCACTTTCAATCGCGGACTCAGCTGGCACGAGCGCGCCAGGGACATATGCGCAATGATCGAAGTCTTTTCCAACGACTCTGCTTCCGAGCTATACTCCGATTTAATCGCAGTGGAACTTCAATGCCACGCATCGGAAGGAGATGAGGACATTGTTATCCAATCGGGAGTTTCAATACCAAATATGTAAGACGTAACGAAGCTCCCGATTGGATAACAGTGACCCCCTCACCGTCCAGCTGGCTAACTTCAAGTGGCACTCTGTTTAAATCAGAGTATACTACTGGTCCAAAACAGCCTATTCCTCATAGCTTGCGTATGCTCTTTGAGGGTGTACATTTGCAAAATATTCGTGACCCCTTCGGTGTCCGTGTTTGATTACCGACTTCTAATGTTTATAAAAAGCTCGATGCAAGAGGATTGCAGAATCTCCCGCCAGGTTTGAAATGAGCCAATTCATAGAATTGCAAGCATCCGGCGAACCGTGGCATCTGGCGAGTATAACTCACACCATTTCTAGATGACTAGGTGCTGAAGGACTACGTTCACCACAGTGTGCCCTACAATGACTGTTTTGATACCGCATTGTCGTCGTCAAAGACTGGACTGGTATACTACTGTAACGTATTAGCCAGCGTGCCTAATGGCATCTATTTGGGGACGCTTGGAAGAGGATTAGCCTTGCTACAGGAAGAAGGGTTTTTCCTTAAAGGGAAGAACGCGGAAACGGGAGACACAAGGCTTTGGCAGTATCCGGCCTATAGAAACTTTTCACTGTTATATTAAGCGAGGGGGTTGCGTGACGTAGTAGGTCACGTGGGCCTCGCCTATATAACAGAGTGTACAGAGCCAGTGGGAGAACCTCGTGCGTGTGCACAAAACTTGGCGCCACGACGGTGCATATGCGAGCCAGGCTCGCGAGGCTCGAGTCACTAGTTGACGAAGCCTGCGGACTTCAGGTCCTTGGGTGACTGCGGTCACGGGGGAGCGATGCTGTGTGCGTGCTCCGAGGTGAAGAGTGGTTGAGTGCCACGATTCACGCCGATTCTCAATCGGACAAGATCGCTCCTGCGAGCGAGGCACACCAGCCGTTGGTGCGCCAGAACGGACTTAGTGTCCCAGCGTGACATCCGGTCACGGAAGCTATGCTTTGTGCGCGCTTCAAAAGTAGGAGTGGCGAATGCCACAATCAAAACCATCTGCAATCGGGTTTGGATCGCTCCCGCGATCAGGGGATAGTAGGTCTATCAGAGCTAGGGTGTAAGTAGATTATTAAGTGTATATATTTGTTTTGTTTTATTTGTTAAAAAATATATTTGTTATATGAAAGTTCTGTGTCTGTGGTCGCTGTGAGTATCCATGACGTCACACTACTTGGGACGTTTCACCAAACGCAGATTCGTATGAGTTCTTTATTGACAAACGGCGCTTGTGACTTAGTAGAGAAGCCGTGTGCGCAAACATCCGGATCGAGGCTATGGACATCCTTTATTTATTGAAGCACATCTGTGATATATGATGTACCGGTATCGGACGTGATTTCATATGATGCTAAATCATCTGTCTTCATCGCGGGTAACGGAATAGCACCGCTATACACTTCGTTCTTTCAAACACTTCCCTCACCTTTCTTAATCTGACTCTGAAGGATACAGTGTTTCAACAGGAAAAGGCTTCTCCTGTTTTTGTTACAGTCACGTCACAAGCGAGTTTTAAAATAACGACACCTTCCTTCGACATGCTACGTCGCCAGATATTTCTCCTTTTGAGGATATCTGGGAGATTGCCTGCTCGTGCATGTTTCTTGAGAGATAAGAATCCAATTGCATTAACTATTTCAAACGGCACAAACAATAAATTACAAGTACGAATTGCGATTAGGTAAGACAGAAAGATCTACCCGTTCGATTTTCCCGTGGCTTCCGTCCACCCATATTTTTAGATCTACATCGTGCTCCTATTGACCATCCCTGATCCTTGCCTCCTTCACATGGCTCATCGCCTATGTTGCGTTAATCTAGATGAAAAATAGACAGAATATGGTAGTTCATAGGAAAGACCCTTCCGTCTTGCCATAGTTCCAATAAAGCGTTTCCTCATCTAAACATAGGACAGATGTGAGATATGGGGGATGAACGTACGAAAGGGAGAGAGAGAAGTTTTAAACTTTTACTGAAGGCAATTTAAATCGTTTTTAAGGCGAGTGAAAGCACGCGTGGTTTAAAACTCGATTAAAACAAATTTCTTCGTAACTACTAACTCAAAATTTTGAACATTTTCCCTGAAATATCAAAACAAATGTTTTATTTGGAAATTAATGAAATTATATCAACGTTAAAAAGTGCAGACCATTATTAATTTTGTTGCGATTAACATTACTTTTTTCGTTTAGTTAACTAAATACGCTCTTTTATTTCATGGAAAATCGTAGATTATCTCTATGTTAATAGCACTCGTGAAATTAAAATTCCACCGTGCAATTAAAAATCCACGTCTACCAATCAAAATTCAGAATGAAGCAAAATCATTTAATTAAGACATACGTAGTAAAGGTATTACTATTACTCGGGCAACTTTTCTTGAACGATGAATTGACGATTTCGGGTGGAGTGGGGGTATTAGTTACAATGTCGGCCACTAGAGTATTTTATGTAATGCCAACGTGTGAAATGAAAGTCAAAACTGCATCTTGTGCTTAACTTTTTCGGGAGTTTTAGGTGACTCCCTTGAAGGACCTGGACCTGACTCAGCCATTTATTTCGATATTGACAATAAATCTGAACACGGGTTCTGCACTATGAAAGCAACTGGCTTTGACTAGCTTCTGTTTAGCGCCAACGAAGTTTTAATGCTTGGAAGGTTGTCATCAGTGCCCGCTGCGAGCTTTTGCCTTCAACTATTTATTGCACACGGGAGGGGGATCAAGGTCATCGTTCAAGAAAAGATGCGCGAGTAATAGTCGGACATGTAACATGAACAAAAATGTACATAAAACTACAACAACTACAGATAAAGATCAAATGAATAAAACTAAATTGGCGAAGTAAACGTTAAGCTAGCTATCTAATGGTACACCATAAAATATTTAACGTGAATAAATTAAATGTTTTACAAGTAAAACATTTGGTCTTAGGATTAAAAATGTAAAAAACAGATAATTTCCCCTTCTAAAAAGTACGCTGTAGCAAAACTGGGTCAGAAGTGACTAGTTATTTTTTACTTACCAATATTTATACATGTATTCTCCCTCGTACCTCTCTTTACTTTTCGTGGGAAATACTGTTTTCATGATTTTGTCAGCTTCTTCTGCAATATACAAAAATTTCTTGCAAACAAATAATGCAAGGCCCCCGAAAATAGAAATTTTCACACGCAATACGTACGTCATCAAATGTCCCACACCTTGTAAGGTAAAGATGTGCTTAAATTTCTCAAAATTTATTTATTCTTAAATAGAAACAAAAAAATTAAACGTAACATGTGTAAAAAGGGGTGAAATTGCAACGTAACATGTTTGTAAGAAAACTCGCTCCTATCGTCGCTCGATTTCTTGAACATACCACTCGTGCAATTATCAATTATCCCCTTCTTTATACACTCGTTTCATTAATTACTATAATAATACGAGGGTTGGCGCAGATGTAATGACAACTGTTTTTTAAAAGATATGTTATAGGTTTGGACAATTTTATTTGTAGCGTAAAACAAAAAACTGCAGTAAGGTTTTCTCAACAGATGGCTCTGAATGCCTCTTAGCACAGACAGCAATGTGAAATCAGTTGTCAGACTACCGCAGTGCGAGGAATGCAGCCGTCAAAATGTTCATTGCTTTGAAAGGTCGCGTCAAGGAAACAATACAGACTTGAGGAACACAATTGCAATGCCATGCGTAATTGATGCCCAATTACAAAAAAAAATGCAGATTGCAGAAATGACTTTGTTAGTTTGGTAAAACTATAGATTCCTCTTATTGATAATCAAATTATATTCCTCTTAGTATCAAATTCTTTATTAAATCTCTTAGCGACCTTTCGGAGCGAGGTTAGTCCCATCATCAGTCAAGTTAGCAATGTAATGTTTAATACTTTGTCATAAATATTGAATTTTTCATTATGAACTGTAGTGATGTACATAAAATGAGGTAAAATAAATATAATTAAATTCATTGCCTAAAAAATACAAGACACCAATTCTTTATAGACACTCATTAATATAACTAATAAACCAAATAGAAAAAAACAAATTAAATCAAATAAGGTATTGCTGACTCACACATAATGCTGTCGTATGCTTCGAATGGCCACCAGAAATTCACATGTTTGTTGGTTTATATAACGTTGAGGTTCACGGACATCGTGCGAAGTGTACAGGCCGTACGAGAAGGCTTCGCGGACCGCCTGGTGGCGCACTTGGCTCAGAAGAACAAGACACTGATTCACAGTGGATTCAATGCTGACTGAGCGACTGAAGTGGCTGGTTATGGGCCTGCAGAACGCGGGCGCCAAACACGTGCTTCCTGACTGGGCATATGCTGCCTTCTTGACCGCTCGGGCGACGTCCTCGAGCCCCGCTGCTGGTTATGTCCGCACTTTCCGAAAACACCTTTCGTTCTGCCATTCCTGAGGCAGGTCGAACCCGACCGCCCCTCCCCTCTTGCTCTCTCGACGTACCAGCAACGGAGACAGGCATCCCTCACGGCGTAAGGCGTTTTTGTAAACTCTCTGGACTTAGACGTCCACCGGCTTCCTTCGATTCAAGCTTACAATTGAAAATTGCTTGAAAATTATGCGAAGTAATGTCGGGTCACTTGGTTTTCTGTTTACGCAAGATATGGTCACACGCCGCTATGAGAAACGCTACTTGCAGCACAATAACGTGCAATGTATAATACAATGTTGTCATTAGTACTCAGTCTAAAATTCCGTTCTCATCTTCGTCTCTGACATGACTTACGGGTCATTTTAATGTTGTGAATATTATTCATGTTATAAATATGAAAATTCCACAACCATTCAGAATTATGATTTGCATTCGAAAACTAGTGTTGCTACAAAAACGCGTATTTTCTTGCATTATTTCTAATAGCTCCGCTATATTTTACTACTACATAAACCTGAAAAGTGTTTTGAAGCAGAAAACATTTTCATCGACTCCGACACCCGAACTCAGATCCTCAGAAGCGCCGTACGGATCCAACTCGGGGCGGCGCTTGAAAACGTAAATGCTCTCTTGATATAAAGTACCCTCAAAATTCGAAATATCCGAAACTTCGAAACTGCCAAAGCCTTGAGATCGTTCAGATCGATCGAAGAATATCAATTTTGGAGATAATCGGCTAAATGTCGTAGGAGCAGACCAGAGAGGGAGGGGCAGACAGATGTTCTGCCGTGAATCAATTTTTCTGTATCAGACCCCACAAAACATGGATTCTGGATACACCACGTGTTGGAGGATACTTTGTATATATTTAGAAACTGGATTTATCCATTTTCGTAACCAGAGCCCGGTAATAAATGTTTTTTTCTGCAGAGAATTCGCCGTTTTCTGACGCCACAATACATAACTTTTTCTTCTTAAAAGTACCTTTGTACATCCGTGAGGCAAAAAAAGTAAAAAAATAGAAAACAGTCATTATTAACGGTCAACAATTTATTTGGATGAAACTCTAAAAAAGAAAATTCCGAAATAGTGCCAGGTTTTTCCAGAGTGATTTCGTCGGCAAGCAAACTTCAACATGGATTATTTCGCAAACCGCGACTCTTCGCCTTCCCCATGCGGGAACCTCTCCTCACCCCCCTCCCCTTCTTCATCCCTCCCGCATTGCCACTGCCTCGTAATTAACTTTCCTTTAGAGCGAAAACCTTTCAATTTTGAGCACAACAGCTGCGACATTATAAGACGCTAATTTCCCGCAGTATGCCGTAATGCAATTTCCCCACCCACTCGTTCCCCAAGGAGGCCACGAGGAGCGTCATGGACTTCCGGCTGGAGCACGGGTGGAGGTCTTTCCGAAGGTACACTACGCACGTTTTATGTAAATGCGCTCAGGGATAGATTAATGCACTTCCAGCACAGACTTGTTGGAGGGGGGCCCTCAATAATTAAAAAAAAATTATATTAGTTCTTAAAAAATGAATAGTTTATGGATTATATTCATATAAATTTTAATGCAATATTTCAATATTATTAAGATTCCTCATAATTTGGTTTTGCTAAGTATGCGTTGCTCATTAATCAGAGACTGCAAATGCATGAATCAGGCAAGAGTCCCGTCAGTGGCAGAATTTTTGGGATTAGCAAGATAGCTTGGTCGAATCAGTCCCTGTCTGGAGGAGAATTCTAGCGCTCGGCAGCTCTGATCGGTAGTTTTCTATGGTTTCTCTGATCAATAACAGGGAAATGCCGGAGCAGTATTTTAACAAACAGACCACGAACTGTGCGTAATCTTTACTACCCCTTCCTTGTCCTATCCTCATCCCTTACTTGTACTACTTACACTTATATTCACAACACTAGTACACATGCCGGGAGCGAGGTGTACACTAAGAAGGTTCTCCACTGGTAGGAGATACTTGGTTGGGGAAAACCACGTTAGCCGACAGGTAGGTCGGCGCTGGATCTCATCGTCAAGCGGGAGAATATCACCGACGCCACTACCCTAACGCAACAAATGACCTTAGGACTTTACGTGCCCGGAACAATAAACAAACAAACATAAATAAATAAATAAATAAATAAATAAATAAATAAATAAATAAATAAATAAATAAATAAATAAAGTCATTTACGTAGTACAGAATGTCTGATTTAATCCTCCCACGGCCGCCCAGGGGCTTCGACGTTCGAATCAAATTGAACTCTGCGGAGCCAATTGTTGCGGTGTCCTGTCCCGTGTTAGGCATGGCTGTTTTCATAATATTGTTGTTTCGTTGTCTTTCACCTCGCGTCAAACTTCATTATCATCACAACATAATCCCATCCATAATCATTCATATCTCATCGTTATTCACCCCTCACAATTCCATGCAGTACAAGGCAATTGCAAATCACTACTCAGATTAAGAGGTCACAGTAGAAGGGAGACCATACACGTGTAAGTCCCCTCCCTCGCCCCCGCGCGGTAGACGCATATGGAACTCATAGAGTTCACTCCGATTATAGAGAACTTCTGGAGACTAACAATTTTGGTCCTCTATATCCGAGGTTCACTATATCCGATGATGTCAAAATTAAATAGAATTTCTCCATACCGATTGATTTTATTAATATAGAAATAAAACTTTAAAAAAATGCTTGAGTCTTCAGAGGAGAAATGAGAATCAAAGGAGGCTATTCTTACGTTATATTTCGCGCATGCTCAATCGAGTCTTATTTTATGAAATGTTTGAGCTATAATTGGCTGGGCGACAGAGATTCACTCAAATGTGGCATCAATATCACACATGGATTCAAGACTAGAGATGTCATGCTTGGTGGTGCTAAACCAATGCACTTCTCTCTACGCTATTATGTTCACTCTTTGCTTTGTCATCTGTCTGTTGTGTTTGTGTGTGCTGCTACGAATAATAAATACTGGAAGGAATGGATAGTGAATAGAAAAATACAAAATAATAAGAATGAAAAAATGTAAAAACTGCTACACACTTTCTGAAAATACAACTATCTGAAATTTTATCTCCGTAATTTGACATGTCATTGTGACATTTAATTTTTAAAATTTCTTCGAATCTGATATATGAATTTAAAATCATACTAATAACCGAGTGAAGAGAATCAAGGCGCAGCGCGCTGACTTCAACGTCGGGAGGCTCGGGTTCGATCCCCGGATCGGCCTTCGTGACCGGGGTTTTCGTGGTTTCCCTCAGTCATACAGGCGAATGCTGGGATTGTTTTAAGGGTCACGATCACTTCTTATTATCATCCTATCACCTCGTAATTCATATTTCAAGGCTTAGCAGCCTTGTCTTTGCAAGAGATACATCCGAAAAGCTGATCCCAATAATGACAAGTTAATCTCTCTCTAGAAGAGGAGAACATGTAGTGTGGTCGTAAATGGTTGATATAATAATAACAAAAATAACAACAACAACAAGAACAACAACAATAATAATAATAATAATAATAATAATAATAATAATAATAATAATAATAATAATATCCTCTAGTAATAGGAACCGATACCATCTCATGTGAACGTGAAAGAAGTTTACACCATGTTTTAATCAGATTAAAGCGGTAATACGATACTAGATTTCGAATTAAAATCAATCGACTGAACGAAATATTGTAGGAAAATTTGGAATCAATTATTTTATACAGTTATTTTATGTAAGTGCGTCGTAAACTTTGTATATTATTTAACCTAACGTGCATGTAAAAAAGGATAAATAAAAGATTAATATAATGTATTTTAATGCTTATTCTTTATTTAGTACTTCACAAAATTTGGATTACTCTCCACAGGTACAAGGGAAAACATTTCAATAGGTTTAGGGCTGTTAATAACTTCCCTGAAGATGAAGTTAAATGTGTGTTGGAAAGAGAATTAAAAGAAACGCATTTTGTTTTCATGATTTTACATTCTCGTATTCGCACTATATACGAAGTAATATATAGTGATGTTCGAGAAAATTGCAATACCAAGAAAGAGACATACTATTGCATTGAAATTTATTCCACAGATTAGGTATATATTATGTATATCACAATGTACAAAGGATAAAAATTACAGAACTGTACCTGCATTTTGATTTTGAGTATGGTGTGAAGCCGCTATGCGCTGCGCTCTAGACGTCGTGGCTTGGACTCAAAGAGTCTGGATATGATACTGAGGAACACACTGCTATGTGGTTCCAATGCATGACCACAGAGTATCAATAGTGATTGCAGGACGATTGAGTCGAACAAGTGGCCCATTGATCACAACTCAGACATGTTCGACGGGCAGACCATGGAAGCGTGGTACCCGAGATTCTTTACAGAAAACTTGCACATTGCTCGCTATATGCGGTCGGGCATTGCCCTCCTAAAATATGGCATGTGAAGCTACTTGCAGGAGGAGCTGTACGTCGGTTTCTAAAAACTCCCCGATGTAGCGGTTCCTGTTCAGAATGCCGTCTCTTCTCTACACTGGTTCCATTCATGCTTTTGTGGCGTCTTTGCCGGGACAATAAATCACAGACGTGAATGGTTTGTAATTTATTGAGTATTTATTTGAAATTTGCTCCAACACCTGAATACTATTTACAATAATTACAATAAATAATATTGACCCGTTACCAGAAGAAATTTTCCTGGTCACCACCACCGCTGGTCTGATAATTAGATATCTTATTCGATGTGATGCACCAGTAGCCTACGTGAGCATACAAGCGAGTGTGCCGCACCTTCCGTCTCGACGTAGCACGCCGGCTTCAGTTCCCTGTCTCAGTAGCCTACGCATTATGATGCCGCGCCGCGCTCAACCCACGCGACTTCCTACCGACGCGCCCAAGAATCAGAAGAAGGAGTTTAGGTCCGGGGTCCGTTTATATTACCTTCTGGGCCGGCTGCCGGAACTGCGTCATCTCGCTGCTTCCGCCGACGCGTTTCCGCAGCTAGCCTGTCTACGGGGTTCCCAAGTTTGCCGCAAGTGGTCTACGGGGTTCCCAAGTCTGCCACCCACGACACGGCACTCCTTCCTTCCGCTCCCTAGGTTTGCCATTGTTCAGCCCGGCGCCCCTTCCCGCTAGCGCTGCCCGCTGTCGCAAACTACTTCCTCGTGCTTTTCATTTGCATGAAATGCACGTGGCTAATATTTTGTCACGTTTGTACAAGGCGACTGATATGACGCCACACATTACTGTCGTAGCAGCGCGTCTCTTTCGAGCCGCAATATCACGGTACGAAAAATCCGCTTCCTGGATACCGATCATTCTGTCCCGTTCGTACTCGCTTGCACGATTCCAAGTCGTTTGACTGAGTGTGACATAACACTGACCTGACCTTGACTTCTAGGCTGTTCGGGTGACGCCGCGTCGTTGGCAGAGAGGTCGACGTTCCGCCTGTCATATAGCAGGCTTCTTCAGGGTAGTGACACAGTAAAGCTCCGCCTCCAGTGTTATATATTTTCCAGCCTAGGTGCTCGGGTAACGCAAGCGCGCCGTGATTGGCGGAGAGGTCTCTCTGATTGGCTCGCGGGCTGGGCCAACATGGGCCTCGCACCAGCCGTCCTAGAGATCGGACGGTGTTGAACAGCCCCCGCGCAGTCAGGAATTGGTGGTAGAATATACATCCAGGTGTTGTTTAGATTAAGGCCTGCATCCGCGTTGATGTTGATTTGACGATGATGTGTCACTACCCTGAAGAAGCCTGCGATATGACAGGCGGAACGTCGGCCTCTCTGCCAACGACGCGGCGTCACCCGAACACCCGTCACCTGAACTGTCACACAAAGAAAACTGGCACTAGGCCAACGTTCACGCTATTTCTATGCAATTTTAATAACTTTATATGGATTCATTGTACTACATATTCGCCGAATTTTAAGTAATTCCGATCATTCCTTCTGGGTGTTGCAACCTTCACAAACACCAGTGTAGCACGTAGTATAAAGAAAGTGGTAATGCTGTAATTCTGCTGAGAATATTGTAATCGTGCGACGGAAAACTACGAATTTCCGGCATAAAACTTACTGCTGGGCCCTGGTAACAAAAAAGTGGACAAATCTTGTTCCTACATGAAGTGAAATACCTCCTCTAATATTTGTTGAAATCAGAATGAATATTTTGCGAGTCCTTGAAGCCAAAAATCGATTGACGGCAAAAGTCTCTTCTCCCGTCTGTCCGTCCCTTTGTCTGTCTGTCTGTCTGTCTGTGGTCAACTCTATCTTCTAAACAGTTCAGTCAATATTCTCCAAAATTGGCATTCCTCGATCTATTTAAATGAATTCGATGTCCTCTGAATTTGAAACAGATATTATGATTTTGGGAGGACATAAAAGTACCATAAAAATATTTGAGTTTTTGTGTTTTTGTCAAACTCTTATGCATTTTCGAAAATTGGAACATTTAAACATTTAAAAATTACAACATTGAAGATAAAGATGTCTGCCTTAAACACAATCGGTTCTAATAAATAAACTCTTTAATTAAAAAAAACGTGTAGTAGTGTTCGTAATTTGTGCTTGAAATTATTGCAATTTATAAAAACCTTTTTACAAAAACCACTCAAAAATTTGTCTTGTTTTCTTCCTACGGATTGAAAAAGAAATGCTTAAAACAATGGTGCAGATCTAGTTTACGTTGAACTCTGAATTTTCAAATAATGTGAGAAAGTACGTGCTGTTGAGCACCACTTTCGTCCGTCAACAACAGTAGCGCCAAAACCATTCGTAGGATTTTTACCAAAATGAATATCTGGCCTGACTCAAAGCTCTGAGATTTTGAAAAACATTCTTTAAATTCTGGGGGTACTTTACATGAAGCAATTGCGACATTTAATAATTTTTGCAAAAATTGGTTCCATTTTTTTAAATTAAATTTCATGTAAGAGTGAGTGAAGAGTGAGAGTAAGATAGAGTGAAATACACTTATAAAGATAGTATGAAAACGATTTTCACGGTTACCTCTGAATTTTCGAAAACTATATAAGTTCGATTTTTTGGCGTCTTCTACAACAATAATATTGAAGATTTGACTTTGAACACGGCGTTGAACATGGAGTAATTTTCCTTGAAACTAAGCGTCTCATACGTAAAGTCAAGGCGTAAGTCATTGCTTTTTATCTCCATCAGCCATGAACCCAGAACCGTTAGTAACATGGGTCTCCAGATGGTCACCCATCCAAGGCGTTTATGGTGTTTAAGACAATATTAAGGTATTTAAGGCAATATTAATTAATGCATTCTGTGCTGATAATATTTCACATGTATTAAGGTGCTGTCTAAAGCTAATACCACAAAGATGTTATCTTGTTTTCGATTAAGATGTGTATATATGTGTGTGTTGTCGTGTGTGTATTGAAAACGAGGAAACGTTTTCCTTAATTAGAAGCAATTAACATTGATCACTAATTATAATTTAAAATAAAGCACTAGGAGTTGATCAGACGCAGTAACGCGCGCCGCCAGCCAACGGTCGAAATCGGGGGGTTAAACGGGCGAGGCGAGCGACGCGTTAGAGATAGTGCGCGGAGAGGCCTCGAGTGAAGCCGGGCGGCAGCGTGCTAGCGCCCAAGAGATAATTGTCGTTGTTAAGTGCATTCGGACTGAGTGTGTTCCGCTGAGTGTGGAACCAGGTTGATAAGCTATAAAAATAGATGATTAGTGAAAGTGGAATTGCGAACCAAACTGATAAAAAGAACCAATAAGCAGGAAATCGTGTGGCCAGATGACTGCGTGTCAGTATTCCAGCCCTGGTATAATATAAGCAGTGGGCGAGTACTGTACGGACCATCCGCGCAAAAGTGGAGAAAGGTTTCGCTGAAAACAATAAAATGCGGACGAACATCAATCACGCGTCGTGCGTTCCAGACCGTGAGACATTATTCGTACGCGGCTTGGGGTGGACCCCGCGGAATTCATGCGCGTTACGTGGGGCCAAAGGAAGTTGGTCGCCGAAGGAGGGCGAATTCCCGGCGGACTTCGGGGCGAACCGAAGATTGCCGAATACACCGCCGCCGTTGCCACGACGGCCCCGGTCGCCTCTAGAGGAAGCAGATGGTTTTTAAAACATCAAGGTAGCGTTGACCGTGCGCTTGTTTCCAAGGCCTCCGCATTGCGATTTGTAAATACTATTTGTAAAGTGTGTTATATAATCATTAAAATATTTAAATGTGCAAAAGAATTTATAACGATTATCTTCCTATGCTGCGCCAAATTCCTGGAGACCCATTCACGAAAATGTACCTGTCCCTTGCATAATTTATTTGTCGTGAAAGTACCGTTTCCCAGGTACGTCACAATATGTATGTATGTATTGATGTATATATGTATATATCGTTTCGATTAAGATGCATGTTAATGTGACCTTCACATATGGAGCTTTTTTCACTTAATGTGTTCATAATGCTCTTAAAGCTGTCATGCTACTTCACAGCCTTTATAATCCTAATTATTCCGTAATCTCTCGTCCTGACCGATCAACGTGTGTGTCCGAGAGCGTGATATTGGAATAAGCTCCCCACACCCAGAATAATGGATCAAGGATCGAGATGGGCCCACAGGCTACCTCGGGCATACCGTGGTTCCACACTGAGATGGACTTTGGGTATACCCAGGAGTGATGTTCGGCAAGTACAGGGAGGTTCTTGACTGATATTATTTTCGGAGGAGCGGGAAGAGAAGGAGGAGATTGCAGGAGGTTCTGTCCGGGAAGGTACCAAAAGGTAACCCCGAGAGAAAAAGAAATGTATAGAACTATTGTACCTGAGGAAAAATTGTGTACACAAAGCCTCTCCAATCGGTGTAGTGAAAAGAAGTGTACGCTTTCTACGAACTCGAAGATTAAAATTTAATTTTTATCAGTTTCTACCATTAAATGGCTTCTTTCTTAACTCAAAATACATATTTGTTTGTTAGCTCCTCAAAAAGTGTCACCACTGGATGATTGCTCGCATCATATATGTTTGCGTATAGAATTTTGCCAAATGTTATATATAAAAACATATTGCAAATGGAAAAATGGTGAGATCGTAATATCAGGTCAGTAGTTAGACCGAATGTAAAACTTCCCAACATCCGTGTTCCATCCATGTTATTAAAAATAATTTAAATTGAAAAAGGGAACGACGAATCTTGCATAATCAATCAGCATACGGATTATTTTCTCAAAACTACATATAATTTCTTCGGGGAGAGTTTTCGCCATCTACTTCCAACCAGCACCGCCCCAATCTTCGCGCAGCTTTTAAACACAATTCCGTGGCGCAGACGGAAAACTAATATGCGGAAGCGGGGGTGGGACAAGGGGCACGCGAGGGTGTGGGATAGCGGGCGACGGCGTGGGCGGCGCTGATTGGTTCAATTCACGCCACAAAGGCGCGCAATAAGCAAGTTTTCAACAGCCCCGTCGCACTGCCTTTGCATGCGTGCCCCGGAGACTCTTTGGGATTTCCTCTAACAGCTTGTGAGTGGCTGCGGGGAGGGGGAGAAAAAGAAATCTACGGCAGCAGAAAAATCTCGCTCTCTGCCACCCCCACCGCCCCCGCCTCCCACGTCAACGCCCTTCTGAGGCGCAATCACCATCTCCATTCTCCGAGGACGCGATGTGCCGACGGGCCAAATCCATTGGCACTATCGTCCACATTGAAATGACACATGAATCATGGGCGAATGATTCGGCGACATTGAAATGACACGTGAATTATGGGTGAATTTATCAAGGATAAAATATCATTTACGTCAGGTATAAATCACGGTGAAGGTGGAAGCAAGTGACGATAATGACCGACCAGAAAAATTAAAATAAAAAAGGTCTAAATTGCCTTTTAGACAGTATTGTCCAATTCATGGGTATTTAGTCGTATGATATCGCTCTGTTATTATGTAAAGTGAACTTTTCCCATTTCAGCTCTAAGAAAGACCATGACATGACAACAGTTTCCACGACAAATATGGCAACGAGGAATCGACACTGATCAGCCTTTGATGATCTTATCCTCAACCGTCATTATTCTGAGTGTCAGAGTGGCCACTTCTGCTAAACGTCAAAGTCGTCCGTAACGCCACCAGGATTTACGGCTTGTCATCACCGCCTAAATCACCACCACCATCGCTCTTTGCCTCCCTTCTTCCTCGTCTTATTCCTCCTCGTGACGTCGGCGTCCACTCCGTTCCTCGTCCAGCTCCGCGTCCGCCCTCCCCCACCACCTGCCGCCCTCCGCCTCCACCATCCTGTCCGTCGCCAGCGCGTTCCCCGTCACCCAGCCCTGGGCGCCGCCCCCTTCCCGTCTCCCTTTGCTTTGATTTGCACGGTTCGCTCGTCAGAGAGCGAGCCTGCCTAAGTTTGACGCGTGTCAAGCGGCGTGAGCGGCGGGGGCGGCGGCGGCGGCGGCGGCAGCGCGGCGTCGCGAACGCGCGGCTGCCGCTGCACGGCAAAAACCGTCGCCTCGCCCCCCCCACCCCGCCCCGCGCGCGCCCCGGACGGCTCGCCGGGGTGTGGAAGTCGCCGCCAGGCAGACGGAAAAAGTGCGCTCGCCCCCGCCCCCGCCGCCCGGGTGCTGCCTTCGCCGCCGCGCCGCGCGCGTGACAGATGGCCGCGCGGCTGAAGAACAGAAGAGTCGGATGACAGCGCCAGATCGATCGTCGGAAGGCGTGGGCGGCCGCGCCGCAGCCGCAACAGGCTCACGCCTCTGCCCGCGGCGAGGGCGCCCTGAACCGTTTGCGGTTTGGAGGGAACAATTTTCGGAAAAACAAAATGCGGACGCACGAATCTACAATACTAATATCGTGTGCGTCAGAGTGATAACAAGGAGCGGATTTTGATGACCTAAAACATCGCCAAAAATTATCAATAAAATCCTCTTAAAATGTTTTTAAAATGCCCTAAAAGCAATTTTAAAAAACGTAAAAAAAGTTATTCCAACCAATTCCGATGAACAGCTCAAGGTGTTGGATATGTTACTGATGTAATGTAGGCTTCTGGTTTTCGTTGAAGTTACTGAACTTACAAACTTTTAGTTTGGAGGAAATCTCTGTTTTTAGTTATCGTGAATTCGGCCAAACCGACAATGGCACTGTTAGACGCCACAGGAACCTGAGATTACACACTCACAACGGCTGACATTACAATTACTGTGTGCAAGGAAATCAAATAGGCTCCTCTGGAATTCTGTGATATCATTTGTTGAATCACGTAAATATTATTTCAAGTAAGCACCATTTAAATGATATTAAAATGCATGAAATCGGCAAAAAATTCTTTTAAAATAACGAAAAAATGTAAAAAGAAATGACTCAATAGTCGTAATCAATAAAAAATGCAAAAAAAGTATTATAAAAACGAATCATTTAACATAAAAAACTGTGTATACTAAAAAGGTTCGTTCCCAATTGAAAAGAAAAAAGACATTTCATTAAAATCCGCCTCTAAGCAATCTATGCTATGCGAGGGGTGTCATTCTGGCCAAACACCCTCGGGCGTTTTGTCGCCGCTCCGTCACAAGAACCCTTATTAGCCCGTGGGACATACATAATTTTAATTTTTACCTCATTTTATTTACTCCGATTTATTTATTTACTAATGAACTAGATGATAACTTGACTCAGTTTGTCTTTTCCTATTTCCCTCTCAATAATTCCCTTTCATAATTCCCTCTTCTAATTTCCTCCGTAAGGAAGCAAGTAGCATCAGTCAACTGTTTTCATATTTCCTTCGCAACTACGTTCCTCTCGATGCAGGTAAGTCATGCAGCGTATGTTGAACTCGGTATCAAAGGCAATAACAAGCTACAATGAAATAGAAAAAGTTACAAATAATTTATTTTAAAAGCCGATAAAAACAAATTATCTATGGGAGAGAGTTCTTGGTGTTTTCGGGCGCGTCAACTACTTTAGTCATTAGTCCCGTTAGTGTAGTGAATGTTTTTTATACCTGAGGTGGCGGTGTTTCTACCCAGCTTGTACGAGAGATCTACTGGAACCCACACCTCGGCTGGGAAGGGAATTTCGCGACCACATCTCCAAAGGGGCACCGCCTGAGTCGGGAGAATTTCTTACTTCCCGACTGATTTCCCGACAAGAGTCCTAGTGTAGAGCATATGTGAGTGTGTCTGTGTGTGTTTTTACTGATAGAGAAGGAAACAAGAATGAGGACAGAAGAGCGCGCGCGTTTCGTGGCAGGTTTGTTAAACCGGCATTCGCCTGTATTGACCGGAGGATGCATCGCATCAGAGTACCGACTGTTTGAATTCCTCACCAGAGAACGGCTGAATTCGGCCTACTTATAAAACTAGTGCCGAAAATCCGCTAACGGAACCAGAAAAAACATATTCTCCCGCAAGGTAAATACCACCAAACTCATTACCACCAGTCGCACGACGAACTCAACCTTCCCAGCACTTAAAAAAACAAACTGATCTTTTGCATTATTCACAAATTGAAGAGATTCATTTACCATATTTCAAGATCTAGTTTTAAAGAACGCATTTCATAAAGGGAAAATGTCTCCATCATAAATTCTGTATTTGTGTAATTTTTATTTTTTGTCCGCCATTTTCGAAATTGAGAGTTTGACGAAAATGGTACTTGCGCTATTATTAAGCGTTATTTACATTATTCGAAAAAAATGGAGATGCATTTGAGAATTTTTTTTACAAATTACTTCAAACCAGGCAAAAGTTACGGGTAATCTACTTGTTTTTTCAAAGGTTTGTTCATGGCTTTCTTTAAATATCTAATATTTTAGAAAAAAATCATTTAAGAAAAATGTCCATAACACAGGCTTTAAAAAATTGTTGGTCTGCCTTTTCGGTTTGGTTGACTGGATCTAACGTTTTGTAGTGCGCCCATGAATGGCAACCGTTTTGGCCTGTAACGTTAGGTTTTTGAACCAATGGGTAGTTAACGTTTAAAAACTTCTCTTAACTCAAATATTTTATTTACTTAAAAAATATTAACTCATTTGCATAAGGGACGACAAAATTAACACCAAACTTAGTCAGATTGCGGGCGAAATCGTCTTTTTTTAACTACAAGCGTCTTTTCCTCTTCCGGAAGATCACTGTAAAACATTCAGAAGTAGTCAGCCATCCGCGTAACACTCCATTTCCCTTGATACCTTGCTTTCCAATTCTTTTATTTTTTGGTGGAAACGCTCTTCTTCATCTTCACTCACTTCTCCCACATTTTTAGGAAAATAGTCAAGATGTGAGTTGAGAAACCGGACTTTCAAGGTCATGGAGCAACCAAGCTTTGGGAACCCTTGCAACACAGTTAGCACCATTTCCTTATAATTTGGTTTTTTGGTTTCCCAAAAGTTTTTTTGATCACATTAATGGAAAACCGTGCTTCTTCTTGAGTGGGAGTCATTTAACTGAAGACGTCTTTGTAGGATGTGTGTTTTCTAGTATCCAGGCCAACAAATACCTACTCTTTCAGTTTTGACTCCGATAAAGCTGGAAACGTTGATCCCAAGTACTTGAATCGCTGTCTTTTGTAAGTGCCTTAACAAATTGCGTCATTAATTCTTGTTTTATGTATAAGTGGTAACAAAACCTTCTCAGGGATACCAATGTTTTCCAAAGCACATTTTTTCAACAACAACTATATTTCTTGGCGGCAAATTTTTTCTCTAAGTAATTTTCCAGCTATATACTGCCCTATAAACGTAGGAAACATAGGTATTTAGTTTACGTAGCCTGGAGCTGCTGTCCCTGTTCCGTATAGAATTTTTTTCCAATTTCCACATACCAACTAGTTTTGGTTTTGGATAACACACTTTCTTGAGTACCAACTCCACGTTCCCATATATATCAGACTATGAGATCCATCGACCCCTCTGAATCTCATCAAAACACCAAATCGCCCTTATAGGAAAAATATGACAGCCTTTTTCTCGATATCAATTCCATGCAAAAGATGTACCTTCCATCGTCATTTTCTTTTTTCTTTTTGCTTATAAGGTACATAGAACTAGATTTCTCACCAAATCATTAAGTTCCTCTTGCGAGAAACGTTGTGGTTCGTCAACTTCGATATCTAAACAAATTGAATCATCTTCAGGCTGCGGTACAGTTCCATTCTCGTCAGGCAAATAGACTTTAAGTTTGTTGGTGGGTCAGGCACAGGGACGTCTGGATCATCGGGATTGGGACGTACACCAGATGCAAGATTGGGATCCGTGATTTCCGCTTTCCAATTCTAGTACCTTGAATTTTTAATGTACACTTTGTTTTTTGAGGTTAATTTACATGAAATCTGATCTGCGTTTTCAATTTTTTCTCAAAAAGAACACTAAATTTTCTTCACTTTTTTAGCAAAGTAAAGTACGCTTATAAAAACGCCACATGTCCGATATTTGTTGAATTTTCTAATTATACAAAAATTGTATTTTTTTAGGCATGCGCGTACAACTACAATACTGAAGATTGAGGTTTTACTTCTAAATGATATATTTTTCAAAAATAGATTTAAGTTACGAAAACTTTTTCAAAATATGAGAATTTTCGCGTAATTTTGTTTGAAATAAATATGAAATTGATAATATTGATTGATTCTTGATTATAATATTGATTGTAGATTGATTTTTGAAATAAAAGCAATATCAAACAGAAAACTTTGTCAAAAACAGTTCAATTTTTTAAAACATTTAATAGATGAAGGCAAATACTCTGTTACACATAACATAAACATTACTTGGATGAAATCTTTTAAGTTGTTAAAAATCACACACATGTATGTTCAAGTAGTATTATATTACGTATCCGTTGCAAATAAGCGAGAAAGAACGTGCTGTTATAAATCAATTAATTTATTAACTTATATAAAATTATGTCACAAGAGACCATGCCGGGCGAGTACCGTAGAGTTTTCAACACCAGAATCTTTTCTGAAAGGTCGTCATGAATCTTGTCTGTCATCTCTGCCTGAAAGGTTTTCACAGAGAGGGCATTGTGAGCTAATGCTTTGCCTTAGTGAAGATCCCACAGATCAGCAACTGTCTTCGCAATCGTCCGCAAAATGTTGTCAAACCCTCCTTGTACAAGAGCTTCACCATTTGACATTCTGGATCTCAGTTCACCTAAACTGTCTCTCTGAAATTAACAAAAAAATCATCGTTGCTTTGGTTTTCTTTGCTATGCTTTATTTTCTTGGTGAAATAGCATTTTCCCAATTTGCGGTCTGGCGCGTGGTATTATAGCCGTATTGCAAAAATCATATAGCGTTACATGTCATTACATTCTCTTTTATAACATTCGGGAGCGTCAACACAAATGTTCATGTGCATTTTGTTTTGAGTGAGGAATTTGGGTTCGATATTCGAACCCATTTTCTCATGTCAATATTGTAATTTAAAATCTCTAAGTAAGTTTCCTTGACAATATTTACCATGAGAGTGTAGGCTTCCGCGGTCGGAGTCAATATTTTCTTGGCTGTCTGGGTGACGCCGCGTCTATGGCGAAGGTGCCGATGTTTCAGTCGCCATTCTACGACCTTCCTCCTTCCTGCGACCTTCTGCGACCTTGGGCATTACGCCCTGAGGAAGGTCGCAGAATGGCGACTGAAACGTCGGCACCTTTGCCATGGACGCGGCGTCACCCGGACAACCACGTAAATAATATTTACCATGGCAATATCATGAATGCTCAAGTGACGATTTTCTCGAACAATTTCAGCTGCTCTTTGAATAAAGTGTCTGTCTTTGAACTCGAAGAGCAACCGAAGAAATCTCCACTGCCCTCGTTAAATCTCTTAAAACACTCGAAAATGTGTAAAAAAATAACTATCTTCTTAAACTTTCTTCAACAAACCTCGCAGCGGCGGATTTGCCAAGTTTCTCATGGAGCTTTACTTTCACGCGCTGCTCATCGGTCATATGTAACATATCCCGAAGAGCGGCGCGAACACGATGCTATACTGTTATGACCAAAACAAGTTAATTTCGTAAAACAGTTTTTTATTTACAATTGCTAAATATACAGAGAAAGCCGTTACCATGCGTAGTCACAAAACAACCAGGATATTTACTGGGGTCGTGCCAAATTAACCAAAAGCCGAAAAGATGTCCAAGCACGATGCCGTGGACACAATCCACACACCCGAAGAGAAGTTCGTAATACTGGCCGGCAGCATAGTCACTCAATACTTGCACTCCCGTGGCTCGCACTATGACGGGACGATTGGAACTGGCTTCACGGCTTGCTGCGCGCCGTTTTATACCCGGTCAGGGCTGAAGGCTCGCTCACTGGACCGGCCGTACGGCCGATGCGCGCTCGGTCGCGCCGACCAAAGCGTGACAGTTCCGCTGAGCCTGACCTCAGCGACCTCATGTGAGCGGCGCCCTATTTTCCCGGGGCGCCACCGCCTCGCTGCTGCGCCCCGGTGCCGGTTCTTTCAAAGGGGCACAGGCGGCTACTACAACTATGACCGTCCATCTGTCATATGTGGAACCTTAAAACTTTAGCAGCAAATGGAGGAAAGATATAGTAGAAACCTATTCTTCTGATAGAATCTGTCGTTGGATCGAAGCTCTATATTGAAGATCATCCGAAGTCATATCTAAAGCAACTCATGTAATTAATTGGATTCCAAGTTTTACATGTTACTCGTAAAGAACACACAACAAAAATATAAATTAACACACTCAAATACATCAAGTTACCATGGATATCTCATCAGGTAACTGTGCACAATCACGATCGCGTAAAATAATAATCATAAACCATACATAACTTGTAACCCACCATAAAACCCGAAGTCATATCTACAGAGACTCATGTAATTAAATGGATTTGGACTCATGTAATTAATTGGAATCCATGTTTCACATGTTACTCGTAAAGAACACACAACAAAAATATAAGATAACACACTCAAATACATCAAGTTACCATCGGTATCTCATCAGGTAACTGCACAATCACGATCGCGTAAGACAACAATCAAAAACAATACATAACTTGTACTCCACCATAAAAAGTTTATTCAGTCAAAGCTTTCAGAAGCGGAACTTGGTAATAACCGGAGAATTGCCTTCAACAAAAAATGTCTGCACCATTCGTTTAATATATAAAATACATGTAGCTTTAGCTGCTGTTAACGGAACCTTCTGAACGCGGAAACTTTTATCAGTTTATTTTGAGCTGGCAAACTGGTGGTTGCGGAAAGGGGAGACATCAGATAAAGGAATGACCTTCACGGCTGCTTGGGGTACTTAGGACGACTCACTGGAAGTTCACTGGAAATCAGCGAAGAAACCGCGCAAGTTTTTAGAATGGTTCCTGCAAAATCTCTGCAATGCGAAATGCGTGTGCCGCTGGCAAATTAAATAAAGAACTCCTTACAATGTTACTTTTCTGCAGCGCACAAGGTCAATTTAATCGGCTATTGGTCATTGGAAAGGCACACTTACTACTTTGCTTCTTACATTTGTATATTCGTGTTCCTTCCAGTTCAATGGAAGGTTAACAAGAAAGCTTGGATGACAGCGGCTATTATGGAAGAATGGCAACGGGCATTTAATGCACAAATTGTAAACCAAAACAGGAAACTTCTGTTGTATCTCGATAACGAAAATTGCCATTCTCATTTTTCCATACAAAATGTGAATTTGTGTTGATTACCTGCGAATTCGTCCTTTTTCGCTCAGACTCTCAACCAAAGCATCATTTACATATTTAAATTGCACTACAGATCCTTGCTTAAGCAATCAATGCTTACTTATTCACATTGACGAATTTGATTTCGTGTCACAGCTGAAAGAATGTATCACTGTCTTAGACGCCGTGCATTGGATACCAAAATCATGCAAAGAAACGCTGCCGTCGTCGGCCATAAATTGCTTCCGTAAAGTAGAGGTCTGCCCGCAGGATGGAAGCAGTACAGAAAAGAGCCGTCACCGAAGAAAAAGTCCACCGTCTTCAAGACATGTTAAATAAGGTGAACCTGAAGAAACTCACCGCAGAATAATTTGTCTATTGTGCTGGTCAAGTGCAAACAGAGGATAAACATTGCTGGGATGTGCAGTTGAGTTCCGCAAGACAAAATCTACCGTCTGGCGAAGACGAAAGTTCGGGAGAGGACAAGAAGGAAGAAGAAAAAGAAGCAATGAAATCAGAAATTCGATGAAAACATATCGTGATGCACTTATGCAAATGTAGAACTATACTTTTGCTTCACAGAATAACTATTAAATATTAAATACATTGAATGCAGTTTGAATGTTGTTGATAAAGAATCATTAATAAAGAAAAAGGCAAAAACAAACAACCTATTAATAACAGAAAACTGCCTTTAACGCAAATTCCAATTGGTCCCGTCATCTTCCGTTATAAGCAAGTTTAACTGTATAAACTTTCGTTTCCATCACGTCACAAGTAAATAATAAACAAAAAAAATATTAACACACTTCAAACCATGAAGCTAAAATTTCATCAGGTAACTGAGAATAAATACTATCGCACGTGTTAACTTGACATTGTACTTTATTCTATACTAACCTTTACATAATTGGATGTTAGTAATCAATCTTCATTCTAATTACATCAGTCTGGCTTGTAAATTAGCAAGTTTTTTATTATCCCAATAAAAAATTCACAATTATTCAAGGAATCGACTAATCATTAAAAAATTCCTGAATTGATTACGACGCAGACAAGTGGTAAATCAGTGACTAATAATAAGCTTTCTTTAAGGTTACGCCCAATATATCAAAGGAAATGGAATACTACTAGTGAATACGACAAAAAACACAACAAACACAAAACAATCTGGTTAAATAATTTCACAAGTTACGTACTCTTTTCAATTCTTCTTTCTTCTCTACGCAATTCACTTTCCTTTGAACATGTTTAGAATAGAAAATTTTCTCAGACAAAACTTTCAACACTAAGCAACACATTATTTACACTTTCTTTAAAAGAACACATTACTGCATGCATTGAAAATTATGGATGTACGCTTTCATGGCACGATTTTATTCATGAAATATTTCAGGAACGATGCAGTGCCGGTCTGATCTCCCCGGGTAATGAATTCGAAATTTCTCGGTGTCACAAGTGACCTGGAATAACAGAAAAAAAGGCGCTTCTTACTGACCTCAGTCCTCGGGCGTGATTTTGGCGGTACGAAACCTGCAGCGGCAGTAAGATAATATACATTTATTTGAATTGCAAATGGGCGTAAACCGGTGGCAGCTAATTATTTAAATAAGATAATAAAGCTAACATGCAAATTATATAATAATAATAATAATGGTACAATAATAACCATTGAAACAATAAAAACAACTGCTAAAACAACGATGATAATAATAATATTAATAATAAAAATAATAATGATATAAAAACTGTCAAATTTATAACACATTAAATTACCTTCAGAAAAAGAAACTCAGCACTGATTGTGTGTTCAATTAAGTCGACACTCCACTGCACTTCACTTCATTTCACTTCACTTCACTACGACCCTTTAATCACTTCCATCATTATTTCTCTGTTCTACACTGCACGACACCTCACTCACAATATATCACCTACCCAACGCTCTATACCTTACTATTCTCAGCTAAGTCCCGCATTTACTTAGTAATACCCTAAACTAACGTTCTAAATTGTTGAACACAACGAGGAAAGGGCTCAACGGTTTTGCAGGCAATCTATTCCATTCCGTTCTCCTCCGAGCGATCCGCTCGGTATTGCCAACCTCTCCTCTCGAAAACTTGTTACTAAAAACCTCCTTCCGAATCCTCTCCAAGGATGTCCTCTTTCGCCTACCCCTGTGGACGCCACGTCACGGAGATGTGGCTCGCCCCTTCCTCGCTAATTAGGTCCCACGCCGGCGGCGATTTGGGGCACGTCCACACTCCGAAATGGAATTCCGAGTGAGCGAAGTGGCCCAGGCAGGTGGTCCCAATCCTCAAACCTGAGCTACTTCGCTGCACCGGGATTGGAAATTTTTGCCGATTTGAAACACGTTTGCCGGATCGTGTAGTATAATAATATTGTATAGGCATAACAAGCAAGTCGAGAAAGTATATGCTGTTGAAGCCATTTTAGTAGTAAATAAAATGTTGATAAAAATTATTTAAGTATTTTTTAATCAATTTTTTTTCTGAAAGCACCCTTTGAATACATCTGAATTTATTTTGTCTATTATTTTATATTCTTTACGAAAATTGAAATTTCTATTTCGTCATTTTTATAAAAATAAACCCTTTCCGCTAAAATCTTCCTTTTTTACGGAGGCGAGGGGAAAGGAAGTGAGATCGGGTTTCGAAATGCGAGAATGCTCCCACTGATATGCAAATTTTCTCTATTGTTTCAAGAACCAGGATATAATGTCCATTTCTTGAATAGCTTTTTGTTAACGCCATTCCACCTTGGCCTTAACATTAGTAATTTTCTTCTGTCTTTCGATTGTTGTTCTATTTATCCATCTTCTCGCAATCCTGTTTCATTCATATGTTGGCCATGTCCGTGCAAAATGGGTTATTACCTTTTCCAGCCGAAAACAATATACGGTACTTTTCTAAATGAAATACTCTTCATAAAATTCAAATGCATCCCTATATAGTATTTGAGTAAACTCCTCGAATGTGCGGTTGAGCGGTTCCGTCAATCACGTTTAGACCTCTTCCCGTGCACCAATTGAGAAATACACGAGGTGATTAGAAGGGTCTTGGTCTTCTGATGGGGAACAGAAAATGTGTTTCTGGATTCAGCCATAAAATAGTAAAAAAATCAAGAAAACTGTTTTTTCGTGTTTTGGCGCTTTGTTCTTGGTGAGTATGTCGCCAATTAAGCCACCACCACCTAAATAGATGTATGTAGGTGACGTTGATTAAACTCCAGTAACTAAAGGCATTTTTCGAATAGAAAGACGAAGAGGAAGACAAAGAAGAAAAAGAGGAAGAGAAAGACTAAGAGGAAGACTAAGAGAAAGACTAAGAAAAGGATCAAGAGAAAGACGAAGAGAAAAACGAAGAGAAAGTCGAAGAGAAAGACGCAGATGACACAGGAGAAAACTTAGAAGTATTAGAAGACAAAGAATACAAGAATACAAAAATGAAAAATTCTCTTTCACGAAAAATGAACTATGTAAGTGGAGGGCCTATTGAGTTGCCCGGGTCAAACAGCCGTGGGTGCACGTTTCCGAGGCGAGCATAGCGGTGTAACCAGCCGGTCGCTGCCGTGCTCTGGGTTGTGGGGATCAGCGTTATCTCTTCAAAAAATATAGAGATGGCGTTAATTGTTACATGAGAAACCAGGATAAGCCAAGTGACCCCGAAGTGCAACAGATAAATGCGTGTTGGCTGATAACGTCATGTGGTTTTCAAATTGATTGAAAAAATTTGTACGACAAATTGAAAGAAACACATTGCGAAATAACTCTTGACGAAGTCAATTTTTTGAAACAACCACTTTATCTAAGTTCAGGAAAGCCAAAGATAGAAATAGTGCTCAATACAACAAAATAATTGCAAAATGAAAGTGGTTAGTTCGCAACGCTGACAAAATATCTAAACTGAACAAAGAGGACTCTGAACCGAAGAAATGAACAAAAGAAAAGTCAAACAATTGAAGAACGTGTCGGCGACGCCACATTTAGCTAGTTACTAATATTTTACTGAACTCATACCCTTCAGTAAGTCCTATTTGTGATATTCTCTGCAAATTGACTTTCTTAGCTATCGAATAATAAGCGCTAGCCCTTCGTTAGCAAATACTTCAGGAGACTCTCCGCATTGTATACCACTGAACAGCATAATTTCCTTTCATTTTTCTTCTTTCTTCTCGCATATAGAATATCAATGGAAAAAAATATTTGACTTTTTAAGGTGTCATATCCTTACAGTAATTTTCCGTCATCATGGTTATCATCATGACACAGAGGTTGTGAGCAATAATAAAAAATTTATTCATTTTCTGGATATCTTGTAGCCTAGGAACGTACAATAGGGATAGCATGTCTCTTCTTTTTGACATTATTGTCTTTGCACTCAATTTCATTGAATGAATCAGTACTAAATTATGACTCTGGGTCATGAGAGATTTCT
The DNA here is from genome assembly GCA_017312745.1 of Gryllus bimaculatus. Classification (NCBI taxonomy): domain Eukaryota; kingdom Metazoa; phylum Arthropoda; class Insecta; order Orthoptera; family Gryllidae; genus Gryllus; species Gryllus bimaculatus. Next base: position 9,196,785 of record BOPP01000015.1, on the reverse strand, counting down.
AGTGCAATCTCACGAGTTCCTTTGGTAAATCTACCGTGCTATACACAGGGTTTTGACGAAGGGTGAATAAATAAGTATTAACACTGAAAGTGGGGAAATATTACCCTCTGATAATTATATTCTTCAGTCATTCTAAGCGCACATTACGTGGTACTTACGTTTAGAGGCCATTTACTCGGGAACATGATGAGGTTCCTTGAAGAGTTAAGTGCATCAGCTCATTTCGCGACTGGAACGTCATTTGGGGCCGTGATGGAGAACCTTTCACATCAATCTGCTGGTCGGGCGTTGCCTTCTCGGAACGAGAAAGTCAGGCGGGTGGTCGCTCGCTAGTTGTCTGCGATGTCATTTGCAACTTTTTGCATCGCCAGTCTATCAGGATCGCTTCAACCGCCGCGCTCCCCCAGCGCCTCGCGGACTCCCCTTCCCGGCGATCATTCCCGCGTGATCCGCACCGTTCCCGCTATCGCCATCGCTATCTCCACCGATATTGCCACGCACTCTGCGCCACTCTCTCTTTCCGACCACCGCGAGCCTCATCGCAGCCGGGCTATTCGCCTACCTCTATCGCCACAGGCGGGTGAGTTCGCCACAAACTATCGTGGCCTACCCGCTATCGGCCAACTTTTGCTATGCCTGTCCACCGACTACTTCGCGCTATCGTACCTCCCTTCAAGCCACCGCTAAAACGCTTCCGCTAAATGCGCGCACCCGACTATCGCCACCGCTATCGCCCACTGCTATCACGCCAACCGGTAAAAACCCCGCCCCTTTGTTCTTTGCATCGCTTCACGCCACGCTTGCTACCCTGCTTCCGCTATTTCGCCACCACCTATCGGCCACCGCTATCAGCACTTGCTAATCGGCCACCGCTACCCGCCATCGCTAAGCGCAGCTACCGTCTTACCTAATCCCGCTATACCGTCCATCCGCTAATCCGCTTTTCCGCTTATCTGCCACCGCTATCCTTCTGCCACCATATGCGCCGGCTATCTCCACCGCTATCGTTCGCCAATCCTTCTTCGCCGTACCCCATTTGTGTTTCGCCATCGCTACCGCCACCAGCTACCCTGCTCTCCCAGCCTTTACTCGTCTAACCTAACTTATCGCCACCTGCTATTGCCACGTCGACTACATCCGACTCGGCTACCTTTCTTTTCCTTGCATGCCGCCTAACCCCTTTTTACGGCCACCGACTAACCGCTTCCGCTTATCGCCACACTAATCGCACCGCTATAGCCATTAGACTTTTATCGCGCACCTGCTGTCGGCTATCCACCTTCGCCCTGTCCCTTTAAAAAATCCTAGCCACCGTTTCTATTTTGTCACCGCCTGGCCCCCGCCAAATCTTCTCACCGCACCTTACTTACCGCTTCGCTTATCGGTCTTACCCCACTAATCACGCTCCCCGTTCGCACGCACTACTCGCCGCGCTAACCGTGCTATCGCATGCACCGCTATCGCCACCGCCACCGTACCACACTCGCCCTACACGCGCTCTACGACGTCGCTTCCGCTATCGCACCACTATCGCCACCCGCTATCGCCATGCTAATCCGCCACCGCTATCGCCAACACTTTTTTTTACTCATCGCCAGCCGCTACTCCGCCTATCGCTACCTGCCCAGCGCTACCGCCCCACGGCTTACCGCTTCAGTCGCCACACTTATCTGCCATCTGCTCTCGCTCTCGCACTTCAGCATTCACCAAGACTGTCACCTCCCACCGCTATCGCCACAGCTAACACTAACTGCCACTCTATTGCCATCAACCCGCTCCAAACGCCACTCGTTCTCCCCGACTACCGAGCCATCGCCAACCATCCTCAACTCCCCCCCTTCACTTGTTCGGAACTCTCGCCAGCTTCTCCCCATTCATCTCCACCCCCTTATTCGCCATTACCTGCCATTTTCTCGCCTTTCGCGCCCTTTGCTTCATCTGCCCGGGAAAGGGGCCATTTTTGCGCGCGTGCGCCTGTGACGTGCGGTCGGCCGCTCCACAGGGGGACGTGGGTCGGGTGGGGCGGGCGGGCGCCTGCTTGACTTTACCGGAGAGGCACGTTGCTCGATGTGGGATCGAGAGGGTAACCTTGCTATGTCAGCCCTCCACCTTGTCCGCGATCGCTTTGGTCGGTGGCGAGGGAGCGGGGCGGAGTTTGCGGGAGGCCACGGGGGCGGGGAGGCGGGGTGCGGTGGTTCCCAAGCG